>VZQC01000292.1:1635084-1687830 GCA_009823505.1 Rhizomys pruinosus
CCCCCCACTGGATGGTGGGGCTGTGGGGGTTTGGACACAACAGCCTGTAGATTGGTTTTGCATGAAGGATGCTTGTACTCATGGATTATCACTTATAGCTAAAAAAGGAAAAAAAAAAAACAGAAAGATGCAAGACAGTTATGGCAGAATACATGATCTGGGATGGGGTGGAGGTGGGGGGGAAGGGAAAGGGAAAATGCCTGATCTGAATTGGAAAATGATGTACGAAATGCACAAAGCATCAATAAAAAAAATTTAATTTAAAAAATAAAATAAAATAAAATAATCCTCTCTAAAACTTAAAAAAAAATAATTAATTTGGGCCAAGTGCATTGTTTTAAACACGAGACAGGAGAGTGTAACATCTAAGGCTCATAGAACACAGTGGAACATTGTGCTTTGAACAATACAACTTATTTTAGTACTCATGACACTATTTCATATAGTTATTGTGTTACTTAATGACTCTTAGGGAAATCTTTAAGTTCCAAAATTTTCCATTTTAGAGTTCTAAATATTCATTTTATATGCCATAATTACTCTAATGATATGTTGCTAATAATTTAATAGTTGGTGCATATAGAGAGATAGACATTATAGTTAATAGAATTATAATGTTTTAGAGCAATTACAAGACCAAGACGGGGTGTAAACATTTAGATATACATGCTCAGTTTGGTATAAAATACTTCTAGAAATTTAGATATTAATATCAGATTATTTGGGGCTTGAAAAATTTTCCTTTGTACACATTTCATTTCCTTTACATTTTTTGAGTATTTTATACATGACTATTGTATTTGCATTATTTCCATCCATCTCACTATTCCTCAGCTCCTCTGTCTCCCCAGTCTCTTCCATTACCTGGCTGCATCTTGGATTATTATTGTTGTATATACATACATGCATACATTTATAAATACATATACAAATAAATATACTGATTACATTTACTGGTGCTCATATGTATTTTTGTTTAGGAAGGCCCACTTGGGATTATATAACGTCTCAGGGAGATAGTACATTGAAAGAGGTGATTCCCTCTCCCTCAGCTTCCATTGATTGTCTATAGCTCTTCATCTTGAGGTAGGACATTTTCACCGTCCACATTGTTAGGCTACAATACTCTGGTGATTTCATTGGTGCAACTCCTCTATTATTTCTAAAATTCATTAACTATAAACATGTTCTTTGTCCACTTTGCTCTTACATTTTTTCAGCCCTCCCTTCTGGACATTAGGTATAGAGTTTGTATGGTAGATATGCTACTTAGTGTAGGGAACTTTGGATTTATTCATTCTCTGTGTTTGACAAGTTGTGGAACTTTGTAATTGTCTACATCTGTGGAAAAAAAAAGAAGCTTCTTTGATGAGTAGTGAGAGGTACACTTGTCTGTAAACAGAGGATGTGCATTTATAATATAAGAAATTATTTTGGTCTAGGAAAGTGACAGAAGTACATTATTCTTTGGGGTCCACGACTTCTCCTGCTATGTGTACTTGTCTGTTTTTTTTGGTCTAGGAAAGTGACAGAAGTACATTATTCTTTGGGGTCCACGACTTCTCCTGCCATGTGTACTTGTCTGTTTACACTACCTTGCATGAATTCTCTCACAATGATTGAGTCTCGAATCCAACTAGACAGTTGTCGATTATGCCCAGCATTATAGTGTCACTGTTATATCAATAAAGATAATTCTATGGGCCCGTTGTAATTATGGTTTATAGGCTTTACAGCTGGGTAAGATCACCAATTTATTTTCTCCCTTGGCAGCTTGAAGAGTATCTTCTAATACTATGAGATCTAGTCTTCTAGGAGGACATTTATAGGTCAGTTCCAGCTGTATCACCCCATGATCTATTCCTAAACTATGTCATGCCTTCAGCAGTAGGGTCTTACCTGCAAATTCTGGGAGGCAATCAAAGGCTGTGGAAATAATAGCCTGTGTTAATTTTGGAGTCTCTAAGGCTACTCAAAGGGAGGTATCCCTTGCCTGGCCCTGTGATTTTTGTTGTGAATCCTTAAGCTATGCATTTTGACTTTCGTTTATATCTTGTGTGTATTCCAATACTTATTCACTACTGCATTCCCCTTTGTCTTTTCATTGCACCTAAGCATCATTTATCTGTTTTTCTTAGGTCTTGACTTTTATAGTGATCTCTTCTGTCTCTCCAGTTAAAGTGTCACCCATTTTTCCATTCCCTCCTTGATAATGCCTGTGTCCTATGATCCGCTTATCTCACGCTCCTTCTTTTCCTCTGTTTCTATGCCTTCTTTCTATTTTCCTGGCTTCTGTGTATATCACAATGTACACTCAGATCTAAAGATTTAGAACTAGGATCCATAAATGAGGGTGAACATTCATCGCTTGCTATTTCCGAGTACAACAGTTTCTAGTTCCATCCATTTACCTGCATAATTCATGATTTCATTTTTCTTTATAGCTGACCAGAACTCCATTGTGTAACATCTACTAAGATTTCATTTTCCATTCATAGGTTGAGGTACATTTAGATTGCTTTCATTTCCTAGCTATTGTGAAAAGAACAACAATAAACACACCTGAACAAGTGTCTGTGTAGTAGGATATCCAGTCCTGTGGATAAGGAGTGGATCATATGATGAACATTTTTATATTTCAAAACATTTCTCCACAGTGATTTCCTCAGTGGTTGTACAAGTTTGTAATCCCACAAGGAGTGAATTAAGGCTCCATTTTCCACATCTTCATCAGCATTTGTTGTCATTTGTTTCTCCTTAAAACAATACATATTTTGTTGAAATTTTGTGTATTCCATAAACTATATGTTAATCATGCTTAGAACCCATCCCTATCTGCACCAATCCCATAGCTCCCTGTGACATTTAATACATCCTGTCATATATGTTGAGTCAAGTTTGTGTCCCCACATGTGTCTCTGTGCATTTATCCTGTTTAGCCTGTCTACCAACAATCCCTTAAAGAAGATAAACTCTTGCCAGGAGTGGCAGTACCTTCCTTTATTCTCAGCAATAGGGAGGCAGAAGCAGGCAGATCTCTGCGTGTTCAAGGCCAGCCTGGTCTACATAGTGAGCTCCAGGCCAGCTGGGACTAAAGGGAGACTTTTTCTCAAAAAAAAAAAAAAACCTGAAGATAAACTCTCCCTCACCCAGTAGTGATCAGCTACCAATAGTTCCTCATTTAAAGTTGCGGTATCATAACCATTTCCCCCGTTCTATGCAGAGGTTTGTCTGGTTTGAGTTTCAGTGGGTCTTGTGCATGCTTTTACCTTTATTTTAAGTTCATATGAACAAGTTTCCAGAAGCCTGGAACAGGATTTCATTGTGGTCATTTACCACTCTGGCTCTTATAGTCTTTCTAGTCCCTCTTCTGCAAAGGTCACTGAGCACCGAGTGGCAGAGTTTTAATAAATGCCAAATCTAGGAACATGCACTTTGCAGTCTCTTATTCTTAAAAATGTGGCCATTTGTGGCTTTCTGTGTTAATCACCCTCTGTTGCATGAGAAAGGTTCATTGGAGGGAGTTGAGAGATGTATTATACACTCTCTACACCCTTGTACTGGTTTGGTGACTCTGTCCAGTTTATTTGTGAAACATTTTTTAGGTTTTTGGGTGTGTAGATAATTAAGTTATGGAACTGTAATACTCTCCATTTATTGCAAAATAAACTTCTTTGTTACTTATATACTTGAGAGGTATATACTTGTCTGCAAGATAATGTAGGCAGTACCCTACAATTGGGAGTTGCAAGAAAGGAGTTTCTAAATCAGACTTCTATGACTCAGGAATTAAAGCCAGCAACTGACAAATGAGGCCTTATTAAACTTAAAAGCTTGTATACAGCAAAGTAAATAGCCAATTCAGTTAAGAGGAAACTTACAAGTGGGAAAGAATTGTTGTTAGTTATATATCTGATAGAGGATTAATTTTCAGAATATACAAATAATTCTAAAAAAAACCCAAATAATCAATAAAACATATGAGCTGGTTAAAATTGGGCTACAACTGAATAGATAGTTCTCAAAAGAAGAAATTAAAATGGCAAAGAAATACCTTAATAAATGTTTAACATCCTTAGTACTTAGGGAAATACAAATTTAAACAATTTCCTTTCTGTAATGCAAGGTACTTACAAGTATCATAATTGATTTTCCATTACAAGCCTTTCATGTTTACAAATATACTACTTAAATCACACACACACACACACACACACACACACACACACACACACACACAAAATACTTGCCAGGTATGTAACCAATTACAAGCCCTAAGCATCCAGTGCTCTATTGTGCTGTACTATAGAGTAAGACCAATGGAAAGAAAAATACCGTTGACTAGAGTGTATTTGAAAATTGACTATGAAACCACGATTTTTATTTTTTAAGTTAATTTTTATTAAGTGCATTTCATACGGCATTTCTTAATCGAATTTAGACTTATTCCCCCATCCATGCCTACCCCTTGTGCCTCCTGTTCCGTGCCATAACTCATGGATTCTGTCATACCTGTTAAGTCCTGTTCAGCATCTTTTTCTCAGTCTTTTATAACCTTTTCAATGCAGAAGTTTACTGTTTTCAATTTTTTGAACAGGTTTTTCGCTCCTTTTTTTGTTCCCTTTAATTTTATATTATTCCAAAATATGCATATATACACTCCACACATAAATCAAAATTTCAGTTTTCACAGTTATTTGGTAAATATCAATATTTTTTTCTTTTGTCACTTACTACTTTGTCTCTGAAAATTTAAATGTGCTTACTAGTGCTGTATGAAATATTAAAATGAAGAAAAAAAATCTGTGAAATGTGAGTCTTTTTCCATAAAATTCAGATATTGACTGTGAGTATATCTGGAATAAAAATGTTTACTAAGAAAAAACTCCCTATTATCTCATTATTCTTATGAGACACTAGCAGAAAATGTTCACTGTTGTCATGTGTATTTTAACAATCAAAATTACTTTTAGAGGATATGTGAACAATGAGCCTTATTTGTGTTCCTGGCTGAAAATTTTAAGTTTTAAAAACCCATTTGTAGCCGGGCATGGTGGCGCATGCCTTTAATCCTAGCACTCGGGAGGAAGAGGCAGGCAGATCTTTGTGAGTTCAAGGCCAGCCTGGTCTACAGAGTCAATTCCAGGACAGCTGGGGAAACTGGGAGACCCTGTCTCAAAAAGACAAAAAAAAAAAAATCCATTTGTGTTCTAGTGCATTCTTCAGTATGAGCAGCCATACTGTATATGAATGAATGAATGATGAACTAAGCTAGGAATTATTAGAGGAATATGATTAAAAGTTTCAGAGTGGTCCATTGAGTCTTATCTACATGTAGTAGAAGTTGAGTATGTAAATTCAAAGCAAAGGAATAACTGAAGGCATTGTTGAAATTAAAGACTTCTTAGGTTGAAATAAAGGATGAAAGATCAAAATTTAAAAGTTGGTGGTTAGGGCTGATGCTGACAGCTCAAACTACTTTGAGTATACACTATTTGATAGTTTTATTTTTATACATATTTAGTATAAAATTGTAGTTGTATTTCCAAGTATAGAGCTTAAGGATACAGTCTGGCAGGGGTAGAGCTTAGGACCCAGTAGTTTATAGATTTTAAACATGCATAAGTATTTAAAGAGGTAAACAATTATTTAGAAAAGGATCCTGTACTGTGATGAGTACTGGATTCTCAGATCTTCCTTTGGAGATGGAAGGAACCTATAAGCAGTGAAGTCAGCAGCTTCCCTCATTTTCAGGGTCTGTTCTGCAAATGAAATCATCCTGGTCCAACTTCAACACTTTGCTTTCCCACCTCATTCTTGGCAGCTGAGAGGAGATGTAAAAAAAAAATAATCTATCATTTTGTGTTTCAAAATGCTTTCTTGAAGTATCAAATCTGATTGGCAGTGCTTTAAGAGTCTCTATAGTCTATGCTCAATACCTGCCCTCTGTTGGATTCTCCTGTCCATCAGAAGGGAAGGACCCCTAAATAGCACTTTATTCCAAAGTATGTCTCTCAGAGAGGAGTGACAAACCTAGGATAAGGATACTATCAAGATGATCAAAAGAGAGGAACACAATGCATTGATTACTTTTAGGAAATTAGAAGACTATATTAGTAGTATCATGGATGTATGGTCAAATAAATTACAAAGAACATTTTTCAGTGAAAGGCTGTTGACAGATCCTGGGGGGGGACTAACTGAGAATGGCTGGGAGGTATAAAATCAGAAGTAAGTACCTGGATCACTCCAGAAATCTAGTTGAGAAAATCCAAAGAAAATGGTAGTAGAGTCTCATGGATGTCTTGTAATAAGTGAAAGAAACTAGACAGCTTTGAAAAATTCAAAGTGAGAGAATTCTGGAAAGGGAGTACCTACGAATGAAGCTAAGAAATAAAACTCCCCAGTGAATCAAGAGGAGCCAAGGCTGAACCTGATTTTGAATTTAAGCTATATTATTCCTGTTCTGTGTTCAGAACCACATGACACCAAAAGAGATCAAGAGAGATCGCAGAATCATTCAGTAACATAAAATGTCTATATTTGAAAAATATTGGATTAAAACTTTGAAGTGATAGAAAATGCTTTAAATATACTTTAAAAAACCAAATGACTTTAGGGTTTTTTATTGATGAAATAAATGTATGGTACCAAAATATTAAAAGCTGCAGGCATTGCTCAAGGCAGAAAAATCATTATTTGGTTTCTTCCGGAGAGATAATTTGTATTTATTCCCAGAGGGAATAAAATAAATCATACAACTTGGAATTTCTGTCAAGATGATATAAGTATTATCCCCATTTTCCAAATTTCATACAAGCTTTATTCTTGCACACACAGCTGCTAAATCATGGTTCACCGCATGAGAAAATGGTGCAGATGTTCTTCCTGATTAATGATGTATAGCTATATTTATGGTGGTTTCCATGTGGTAACTACACAGTTAATGATACTATCAGGATAAGGATACTGCTTTCTGATAATGAGACACAATCTCCTACAAATAGTGCTGCTATGGTGGTTTCCATGTGGTAACTACACAGCTATTGATACTATCAGGATAAGGATACTGCTTTCTGATGAGACACAATCTCCTACAAATAGTGCTGCTGCCTCTCCTTGCTTTCTACAATAACCATGGAGCTTTTAGACCCTCCCTTGCAATTTCTTCCTCATCTTGTGCTCTAGTTTGTCTTCCATTGCTGTGATAAAACACTCTGACTGACACCTACTTGGGGAGGAAAGGGTTTATTCAGCTTACATCTCCTGGGTCACAGTTCATCACTTAGGGAGCCCAAGGGAGGAACTCAGGGCAGGAACCTGGAGGCAGGAGCTGAAGCACAGGCCATGGAGGGATGCTGTTTACTGGCTTGCTCCACTGGACCATGCCCAGTCTGCCCTCTTATACAGTACACAACAACCTGCCCAGGGTGACACCACCCATAGTGGGCTGGGCCCTCCCACATTGCTCGACAATCAAGACAATATTCCACAGATGTGGCCACAGGCCAGTCTAATGGAGCCAATTCCCCAATTAAGGCTCCCTCAACCCAGGTGTGTCAAGTTGGCACTAAAGCTATCCAGCACAAATGACCCCTTGTCAACTTGACACACAAAACACATCACTATTAAACCACCACCTTTCCAGTTCTTGTACCCAAAGTATGATGTTAACATTAATCAAAACCTAAGACAGTACAACCTTAAAAGCCCCACAGTCCTTAAAATGCCCATACACATAAAAGCTCATAGTCTCTTAAAAGTCTCCTAACTGTGGGCTGCTGTAAAATCCAAAACAAGTACTGTCTTATTTCAAAGGGAAGAATCAGGCATACTCAAACAAAACCTAAGTCCAGCAAATAGCTCAAGGCTGGACCCCTAGGACTCACTCACAATCTTCTGGGCTCCAAAGGGTTTCGGCAGCTCCCCTTCTCTGACTCTGCCGTCTGTGGCACACACAGCTCATCTTGAAGGCGCAGAATGACTCCATTGCACACCTGCCGCTGCTCTTCGTGGTTATCCCATGGTCCCAGCATCTCCAAAAACCTTGGATCGCCACTGAAACTGAGGTTGCTTCTGACCTCTCCTCATGGAAAACCTCAGCTTCTCTTCCTGACTCCTGGAATCCTGGGGTCTTCACTGCAACCAAGGCTGCACTCTGACCAGTGGCCTTTCCTGGCCTCTCAGTGCCAGGCCTCAGCTGCTCTCTGTGATCCCTTCATGCTTTCAACACTGGAATCATATAGGAGACTCGTACACGTTACCAAGTCTTGCTTCTGGCTTGACATGAGGATTGGGCGCCTTCTGGAACATAGCTTCTGTGTACTGACCCTGAAGAAATTTTTCCCAGAAGATTTCACCACAGTGATGCTGGTCTCTTGTTATTTACAGCTGATTTTTCAGCCCCAGCTAACCAGCATCAGTTGTCCCAGTACAACAAAGATTTCACCTCAGATTCTGGTCTCTTGTTACTTACAGCTGATTCTTCAGCCCCAGCTGACCAGAACCCACAGAGTAAACAGTCCTGATGACCTCTGTTTCCCTTTGAAACTTCACAAGCCAGGCCTTCCTCATCTACAACTCTTTCAGCATTACTGTTCCAAGTTCCACAGCCACGATTTTTAGGCATTCAATGATTTTTCTAGCCCAATGTTCCAAACACTTCCACAATCCTTCCCCAAAACACCAAGGTCAGGTCTTTCACAGCAATACCCCACTCTCTGGTACAAATTTCTGTTCTAGTTTGTCTTCCATTGCTGTGACAAAACACTCTGAGTGACACCAACTTGGGGAGGAAAGAGTTTATTCAGTTTACATCTCCTGGGTCACAGTTCATCACTTAGAGAGCTCAAAGCAGGAGCTCAGGGCAGGAACCTGGAGGCAGTAGCTGAAGCACAGGCCATGGAGGAATGCTGTTTACTGGCTTGCTCCCCTGGCCCATGCCCAGCCTGCCCTCTTATACAGTACACAACAACCTGCCCAGGGTGGCACCACCCATAGTGGGCTGGGCCCTCCCACACTGCTTGACAATCAAGACAATACTCCAAAGATGTGGCCATAGGCCAGTCCAATGGAGCCAATTCCCCAGTTGAGGCTCCCTCAACCCAGGTGTGTCAAGTTGACACTATACTATCCAGCACATCTTGCTACTTTCCCTCAGCCACCAGACTCTGCCTAATGATCGGGTACAGATATTTAGCTTTGTCATGTAGCAAATCATTTAATTGGCGACTTTCAGAAATAAAAAAGAGAAAAAGCTGCTCTTCATGCATAATTGTACTGGTTTGATGACTCTTGCTAGTTTATTTGTGAAATATTTTTAGGTTTTTTGATTTTGTAGGCAATTAAGTTCAAGGAAGTTAATAGCAAACAAAAGATAACTAGTAAGAACTGTAAGCAAATAATCATTTCATATTGTTTAAAGTGTATTTTGATTTGAAATTGTTTCAACTCTTGCTAGATAAGCACTGATTGCTTATATTAATTTTTGTTCATAACTTTTGAACTTTAGAATGAAAATGGGCTGGCAAGATGCCTGAGATATGGGAAGAGTTATAAATATGATCAAGGTGGATTTTATGAAATGGACAAAATATCAATAAAATAGAGACTGAAACAAAAATGGCTGAGTAAGTAAATGCAGTTGTCCCCAAATCCAATGACCCAAATTCTTCCCCATCTGCAAGATGGTAGAAGAAGAAGACCACGTCCAGAAAGATGTCTTAGGACCTCCAAACCAAGAATATTGCACCCTATACCCTATACATACACATGCACACGGGGGGGTGGGGGGACACGGAGAGGGAGAGGGAGAGGGAGAGGGAGAGGGAGAGGGAGAGGGAGAGAGAGAGAGAGAGAGAGAGAGAGAGAGAGAGAGGAGAGAGAGAGAACTACATATTCACAAACCCATAAAATTATAAAGGCCTGAGAAATATCTCACATATCTTAGATAAAACAGGTATGTAGAATAATTGTTTTCTCAAATTTCAAGATAGACTATGCTCATTAAAGGAAGGGTGAAGAACTTGGTCTTTGATCTTTTACACTTATATGATAGTGTGCTGCAGTGATGGATTTATTTCTTCCTGAACCAAGAAGGTGATTGATCAATGTTTGATGGATGAACAAACAGATGATTGAGAAGACATACCAAATTTCTATGCATGATGTTTGATCCCTCAGACATCTAAGGATTTGATAATTAATGATGTAATATAAGTTCAGTTTAAAACAAAAGTAGAAAATGACCTCTCATACTTACTTTGTGATTTCATCTAATCAAAGTCATTTAAAGAATTTTAACTTAAATTTTATATTGCATGAGTGCACTTTAACAATGGTAATTCACATACAGTACAGAATGTTATTGATCTCCTGTAATATGTATCTTACTGAGCTAAGTGCCAGAGGACACACAGAGCTCTGTACCTTATATCCTGGAGAAGGAAATATTGTAACTACACAAAGCAATTTATAATAAGAGGAAACAAGAACAGATATAGTTGGTGCAAATGCCCAACTTGAGGCAGAAAAATTGCTTCTGTATTATTAACTATGTGCCCTTGAGGACTTCTGTTAATCTTTTGAGCTTCCTTTCCTCATCTCTGTAGTGAGAATAACAAGTACTCTCCAATTTGAAGCAGATTTGAATTTAAAGCAGACCTTAAAGCAGAAATGACACAGTGTAGATGTTAACCCTTGGAAGACACTTGAATATTTCATGAGAATATGAAGACTATTTTAGAGCAGTGAGTAGAACCTTCAGAGCACTGGGGTAAAGGAAAGAGATCTAGGGCACAGGCTGTGTGGTATATGCCCCTGCTCATCCAGAAGCTGAAGAATTCAACAACCTGCAAGCAAAATTGCTTGTCTTCAATTGGTTATAAGAAGCAGAGATATGAATGAGTACCCAGGGCAACAGAAGGCAATGTATTGTGAACAATGTGACCAGGCCAAGAACATTCCATTGATAGTCTGAATTATATTTACAATGACATTTTTAAAATAAACAAATACAACGATGGAATGTAGGGTAAACTATGAAATATCTTCTGGTATAATTGTAAAGTTCAAATAATAGAAGCAGTGAAAGTCTTCATGTCAGTTTCTGTGTGGCTTACCAGTGGGAATCCCTTTAAGTCACTGGAATTCTACTTGATATTATAGACAGCATATCCAACACCATGTGCTGATTATTTAATTCTACCCATACCCTGGGAATCTGGCCCATTACCAGTGACACAGCAGCCTTTCCTTGGCAACTATAACCTGATTTGTTAGCCATTGGGGTGCCTTCCTGTGTTATTTACTTCCCGTGTCCTGGACTTGGTGTGCTGGCATACTCCCCAGTCAGCATAATCTCTGGATTAGAAGGCTTGGGCTCAAATGAGGATATCTATAAATTTAGTTGACAGCATTTGTGGTTTAGAGATTAAAAGTCCTTGAAAGAGGAGGAGACAGGTAATTGTCATCACTGGGTAGCAAATGAGCCCTGATAGGCAAACCACTCAGAAAGGCATAAAGGTACAGAGAAGAGCTGGCCAGATAATAACATAAGCCACTGCACTTGACTAGTTAATATTTGATGGCTTTTGAAATGACAGCAGCAGTCATTTAGATTTCAGAAACACTTGAGTGGCCTGTTATCTATTTCTTTGGTTTCTTATTGATTTTTCTCTCTATATTTCTTCTCCTAAGTGAAAATTTAGACAGAAGAATCTTATACAGAAAAACTGACTGAATTTTGCGTGAGTTAAATAAAAAGGCAGAATGCATAGTACTTTGAAGTATAAACCCATCTCAGAATTAGTGTCAATTCTTTAGAAGATGTTATTATATCCATATTACATTTATTTTACATTTTTAGTCTTTCATAATTTCACACACACACACAGAGAGAGAGAGAGAAAGAGAGAAAGAGAGAGAGAGAGAGAGAGAGAGAGAGAGAGAACTTTGATCATATGCCCTCCCACTAAAATCTCCCTTCTCAAGTGCTCTTATTTTATTCTGTTTAATTAGGGTTGTTTAATGAAGGTTGTTTAATAAGGGATAATTTATTTAACAGAATGTATGTCACTGCAGAATTTGTCTGGTGCTCCCCTAGCAAACACTAACTGCCCCATAGCACTTTAAGGAGGGGGTGAAACATCATGAGATGCTCCTTTTTTCATGAAACATAGATGACAAAACCTGGGATGTGCAGGTGAGGTGCAACCATAATTGCTGCAAATTCTTGGGTGCAATCAGTGTGCTTATCAAGACACTATTTCACATCTCTCCTCCTCATCCTCTGGCCCTTATAGTTAATCTAGACAGACAGACAGACAGACAGATAGATCAATTGACCCTGCTTAGGACTCAATTTTCAACAGTCCCTTATTCTCATAACTAATCTATTATGATTCTCTGCCTTCACCATGGTCTATTGCAAAAAAGAAGCTCTCTGCCCAAATCTGAAAGAAGCAATAATCTATTGTTACATGCATAAATATTTAAAGGCTGTTGGAAACATGTCTATTTAGCATAACATCCGTATTAATGGTTTTCTCTGGGGCCTATGATCTCTCCATTATGAGCTTTTGATCATGTTTTTGCTGGCAACATGCTATTTCCCTAGTGGAGTGATTCTCAACTCATTTGTATAGTAGTGTTTTTTTTTCCCCCCACACTCCTACCACAGTTTTAACATTAGGCACAGCTTGCCTGAAAAATTGGTATTATGCTTCTCTGCTCCATAGGAATTTTGCTGATTTTTCTCCTCTAGCAGTGTTCCTAGAACCTTCCAGAATTACAAAAGCTAGCCAGCAGTTAGGAAACTTCCAGTTTGGTTCCATCTTATTTTGCATCCTGCAAGCCAAGTTTCTATGGTCTTACCATCTAGTTCTGGCAAGCACCAAGACCAAGAGTGATAGCTGCATATTGAGGGAGGCCTCTAGGGCTCCCCTGACCAACAATTCATAACATGGTGTTCAATCCTTGGCACTGATAATTTTGTTTACAAAAGTATAGCTTAGGACTAGAGAGATGGCTCAGTAGTTAAGAGCACTTACTATTCTTCCAGAGGACCCAAGTTCAGTTGCCAACACCCATGTGACAGTTAATAACCACCATAACTCCCATTCCAAGTGATCTGACACCATTTTCTGGCATCTGAAGGGCAATGTATGCATGTGGTGCACTTACATACATACAGGTAGAACACCTATACACATAACATTTTAAAAACACAAATATTTAACAAAAATGTATACCTTATGGGAGCAGCATTATCCACTCATGCACAGTACTTTAAGGCCCCCCCCTTTTTTTTCCTTTTTTTAATACTATGTGGTGTTGAATGTAAAAGAGCTCAGTCATGCCTAGAAATAAGCCCTTCCCATCCTCTAACTTTTACATTCCTTCTGTCCCTTTTTCCACAAAGTTTCTTAAGCCTCATATGGGAATGCTATAGATGTGCTATATGCCTTGGAATTCAATAGTTATTTAGTCTCAATACTTTGAATATTTATAATTCTCTGCAGCCATTGATGAACACTGCAAAAAAGATGCTTATTTGACCAAATTGGATAGCAGCTATCCTCTGTGTATATAAACATAGTTTCAGAGAGGACAATTTTACAGACACTTATTTCCATTTAGCAAAACAATAACAGAAGCCGCCACACTAGGACCTATGACCTCCCTGTCTCATGGGCTTTTATTCATTTGTTGTGTATTTGTGGTGTATACTTGCCAGTGTGTATATACATATATGTATGCACATGTACATACAAGCTTAAAGTCAATATTGGATGTCTTTCTTTGAACACTTTCAAGTATTTGTTTCTTGTTTTATTTTTTCAATTTCAATTTTTTTTTTTTTGTCTTTTTCGAGACAGGGTCTCCCTGTAGCCAACAGCTGTCCTGGAACTCACTCTGTAGACCAGGCTGGCCTTGAACTCACAACAATCCACCTGCCTCTGCCTCCCAAGTGCTAGGATTAAAGGCATGCGCCACTACGCCCGGCTCAATTTAAATTTTTATTAAATATATATGTACCAAATATTACATAAGCAATATTTCACTAAACTTTATCAACTGCTTATTGGAAATTCAAATTTCTCTGAGAATGTTATATATACTTCACTGGACAATGAGCACATAAGATGAGCCCTGTCCTTTATTTGATTTTTATTAATTTGTTACTTTTTAGGTCTTTTTGAAAGAGGGTCTCCCGATAGCTCCAGCTGTCCTAGAACTCACTATGTAGACCTAGCTGGCCTCAAACTCACACAGATCCAACTGTCTCTGCCTCCCACGTGCTGGGATTAAAGGTGTGTGCCACCATGCCTGGCTTATTTATCATTATTTCTTTATTGAAGTTTTGTGCATTTCATACATCATTTCTCTGCCCAATTTAGACTCATTCCCCTTTCCATGGCCCAACCCCACCTGAGTTCATGCATTCTGCCATACATGTCTTGTATCTTTTTCTGAGTCTTTTTTTTTTTGAGACAGGGTCTCCCTGTAGCCCCAGCTGTCCTGAAACTCACTATGTAGACCAGGCTGGCCTTGAACTCACAGAGATCTACCTGCCTCTGCCTCTGCCTCTCAAGTACTGGGATTAAAGGCATGCACCACCATGCCCAACCTCTGAGTCTTTTTAAAGTTTTCCTACGTATAGAATTATTATAAAGTTTTCCTATATATAGAATTATAGAATGTTTTGGGGAGAGCTTTACTGTTTCAGTCAGTTCTTATTTATTATATTTAAGACTAGGATTTTCACTGAAACCGAAGCTCAACGTATTGGGTAGGATGTCTGGCCAATGAGCTAAAGTTCCTTCTGTCTCCAATGCCACTCAGTTAATTTTATTTACTATTGTTATTTTACATGTATGAGTATGTTTGCTGCATGTAGGTAGGTATGCCCTTGTTGTGCAGGCCCACAGAGCCAAGAAGAAAGCATTGGAATTACTGGAACTGGAGTTAAAGTTTTTTAACTGCCATGGGAGTGCTGGAGATTGAACCCAGGTCCTCTATAAGATCAGCTCATGCTCCCCTCTTGTAACAGTGGCTAGTGCTCTTAACTGTTGTGCCAAATCTCCAGCCTCTTCAAGTTCTCATTCTTTTTTTTTTTTTTTTTTTTTTTTCTTTTTTTTTTAGGTCTTTTGCATTTTCGCGTAGGATTAGATCAGGGGTTCAATCCTGTCGGCCCCGCAGCTGGCCTGGAACTCGAACTCACTGAGTAGACCAGGCTGGCCTTGAACTCACAGAGATTCATCCACTGCCTCTCAAGTGCTAGGATTAAAGGCTTGCGCCACCACACCCGGCCTTTTTTAATTTATTTTTATTTTTTTATGTGTATGAATGTACTGTCTGTATGTAGGTTGGTGCACCCATGCCCGTGTCGTGCATTGTTGAGGAGGTCAGAAGAAAAGGGTGTCAGATTCACTTGGAACTGGAGTTAAAGATGGTTCTTAACTGCCGTGTGGGTGCTGGGATTTGAATCCCGGTTCTCTGCAAGATCAGTCGGTGTTCTTAACTGCTGAGCCATCTCTCCAGCCCTCAAGTTCTCATTCTTACATATGGATCTCTTTATTGACTGATCCGTAACCAATAACCACGGCCCCTCCCATGCCACAGAAAACATTAGGTTAGGTTACAGAACTGAAGATTTAAATTTCCTCCTTTGAAGAAAGCATCAGATGCAATCTGAAATCCATTAATAGACTTGCCACTCTCGCACCAGTAGGAACATTTTGCCTTACCACTTTTACTTTTGCACAGAGGGTCACATCTGAGTAAGACTGTTGATAAGAATTCTACCCTATCAGCCTATAAAGCACGTTCTGCCATTCTGAAGGACGAAGCTTCCACTTTGGTTCCAACTTGATTTCACATATCATGTGGTCCAGCCTGCGAATACTTCAGCAAAAGGATGTTATGAACTGGTTTTGATAGTAAATCGACAGCAGTGAAAATTCCCTGTATTCTTTGGAGGTCCTTCGGAGCATTTTCAGGAAGAATCCAAACCTTGGCACTGGAGTTTGCACTTAATCACTTACAGCTTTCAAGAGCAGCTCAATCCAATTACAAAGATGAAGATCAAGGAGATGGGGGATGGTGAGGTCAAAGAAAACTGACATTGTATGGAAAATCCATAAGGAAATTTAATATTTGATAAGTAGTTCATTTCTATAGTGTATAAAAGTTTGTCTAAATTTGAAAACAGCCAGAATCTTAGCATTCATAAGTCAAAGAACATATCTGAAATGCTGAGCACAGTTTCCTCAGTTATGTTTGGAACTGTGCTCTGGAGCAGATGCTCTGATTATTGTTTGTCGTTTGTAGATGTTCTGTTTTGTATTTTTGAGACAGAGTCTCCTTATATCACAAATTGGCCTGGAACTTGCTATGTAGAGCAGGCTGGTCATGATCTCACAGGGATCCACTTGCCTCTTCCTCTGAAGTGCTGGGAGTAGAGGCTAGGCCACTACACACAACTTGCTCAATATTTTATTGAAACAGTGTCTTCAGCACAAAATGGGGAAGTTAAAGTCAGAATACATCATTATGTCACCTTAGAATTGTGCCATTTCTTTCAGGGTCTAGAATTTTGCCCACACTCACATTTCTTTCACTGTTTATGATGAGAAAAAGGAGGTGTTTGGAGTGTTTTGATGTGTAAAGCACATGTACATAAATGCACACACCATATTGGGTGGAATATAAAAAAGAGCCCTGATGGATTAAAATCATATGCTCAGAACACTGGAGGAGTACCTTGCTCAGTGAGGTGTTTACAGTACAAACAATAGCTTTTTGGTTTCAATATAAGGCAAAAAGTCTTTAATCCAGATTATGTCCATATGACAAAAGATATTTTAATGGATAAACTAGAAAAATTGATTGAGGAGCTGGAAACATGTCTCAGTACTTAAGAGCTTCTATTGCTGTTAGAGAGGACCTAAATTTGGTCTAGAACTCATATCACATTGCTCTCTTCCTGTAGCTCTGAGGGCACTTGCATGTAACACACACGCTTACACACTTTATCATAATTTGATCTGTTGTTTGCATCTATACATATAGAGTAACAACAGGTAGAAGGAGTCATGCAGGAGCAAAAAGAGTCAACAAAAATTAATGCTGTATGAATAATAGATAAGGATGCCTACAACTTTATAAGATAATAAAATGTAAGCCAGGTGTGGTGGCACACACTTTTATTCCTAGCACTCAGGAGGCAGAGGCAGGCGGATCTTTGTGAGTTCAAGGACAGCTTGGTCTACAGAGTGAGTTCCAGGACTGCTGGGGCTACAGGGAAACCCTGTCTCGAAAATACCAAAAAGAAAAAAAAATGTAATCTATATTTAAGGTTATTTTTATTTAAACTATTTTACCACAGTTGGGAGACTAGGCACAGTTGTGGATCAGTACTTGCTAGACTTTTCATAGTACTTGCTAGATTTTCACTTAAGTGTATTCTAATAGAATTCGTGAATCAAGGAGGACTTTTAATTAGGTTTCCTATATTAACTTAAATTTTAGTTTGATTGATTTAATTAAAATTCAATCCTAGATTTCAAATATGAAAACCATTTTAAATTTGAAAAATTATGTGTACTTTTCATATTATATAAAAATCTACATGATTTATATCTATAGTTCCATATTATTTATCTCTTAACATCTTTCTGGATTCTTACCAAAAATGGATAAGGGTCCTAAATAAAAGTTTACTTATCATTAATGCACCATTGAGTAAAAAACTAATTGTAATTTGTTCTGAAATATGGTTACTCCTAGTTACATATGGTTAATATTTACTTTAACAAGTTACATGTTTGGCTCAGAGACCTGCATCTAATAACTTCACATTCACTCACTTGAGTTTTAATAGATCTGTAACTTAGAGTCTGTTGTGTTCCAGACTTTATGTCTAAGGGCTTAGAAGAAAATTGAGGAGGGAAGTGGTGAGATAAAGACGGGAGTTGATTTACAGTCTTTTCTGTGACATGGAAATGTGATAGTGGTTTCAGAAAATCAGAACATGTTGTTTTCATTTTGATTAGAGTTTTTGAAGAAGTAGTACTCATCTTTAAATTTTTCAAGACTCAAAGTCAGTATTACTGCTTAGAATTTGCTGTTCAATGTCAACTCATATCTATTATAGACATTTCTCAAAAATGCATTGATCTAGTGAATTATATTCTAAATTTTGTCATTTGTAATCACATACCAGAAATCATTTTTGTTTTGTCTCTCCAAAAGGTGTTTAAAAACTAGCATTTGTTTGGAATCCCATGAATTGGTTTCATCAAATTTCACCAGTATTTACATTTTCTTGGAGAAACTAAGTAATATTCTCTTCTGAATATGTTTCATTAATTTATTTCTTTCCATTTGTATCTTGGGTGTTTTCACATTCAAATTAGCAAGAAATGTGATAGCTGAATTTAATTTTTTCTACTATAAATTATAATTTTCTTTCATAAATAGATAAATGAGTTTTGAAAGTGAAAACATCTTGATAGGAAAGAAAATCTTTTCATGCTAAGTAAATTTTATTCCTTCACTCTAGGCTATAGAAACAAAAACAAACTCATCATTGATTTTTATGTCATTCTCTACTTGACAAGAGATGGGCAATTAACAGTTCAGATTGCTTTCAAAGTTACTTTTTAACAAGAAGCAACACATAAGGTAAGAGATTTCATTAAAATGAGTTGCATATTCCTCATATTCTTTGAAACATTTTTACATTTTTTTCCAAATCCAAAATCATTATGATTTTAAAACTGTTTTCTATTAACAGTGCTAAAGACTTTGTGGCTCAATATTTTCTCAAACTTTTGCATGTAGGCACAATATAAATTTCTTAGTTATATACATGTGTATAGTAATTTCAATTTCTGTATGCAAGTGTATATATACATATATGCACATTTTCATTTATATTAAGCATTATATATAATGGCAGAGACACATAATATAAATAAATTATATTAACTTATATTCCTAATGGAAGCTGTATATTTTATATTACATCCTAATCACATATTCTTACATTTTTCATATATTAATATATTTGATATGACATGTATGTTCTTTTTCTTAATTGGAAAACTATGTTATAATAATTTAAATGTAAATTATATTCAACCATCTTTTAAGCATGTATTTATTTCATTGTATATATATGCATAGTTGATAATCATATATAAATAATCCTATAAAATATGTATAAATTCTTATGAATCCAGGTTTAATTAAAATGCTATATAAAATTATTTCCATAGGCTTATGGAATGTTAGCTAATGTTAATCTTAGCTAATGTTAAGCTTTGCTATTGTTATTTCTATTAAAATTAGTAATTGATTGAATCGTTTTATGTATTAAGAAAATGAAATTAATAAATATTTTGTTGTGTGCTAGAAGAAAAATATATAGAGACAGTGTCATTATTTAGCTTTCTATTTCTGTGCCAAAACTTTCTCACCAAAAGCAACCTGGGGAGAACAGGGTTCACTTTACTTCATCCTACACCCCCAAGCGACAGTCTTTCTTTAAGGGAAATTAGGCTGGAACTTGGAACCAGAAACTTAAGCAGATACCACAGAAGAACACTGCTTGCTGGCTTGCTCCTCTGGCCAGTGTTCAGCCTCATTTCCTATACAATCCCAGACCACAGGCACAGGGATGGCTCTAAGCACAGTGGGATGGGTCCTCACTTATCAAGCAACAAGCAAGAAAGTGTCCTATAGAGAGGCAGACAGGCCAATCCAATAGAAACAATTCTCTAATGGAGTTTCATTCTTCCCAACACAGAGTGCACTATATCAAGATATAGAGAAAAAAATGTTAATTTATTTATGGTGTCCTAAGTAAAGTTGGAGTAAATGATAGATTTTTTTCTGATGAAAAATGATGTTAATATTTATAATCATCCAACATTGTACCTCAATAACTCTTTTATTCCATTTTTGTTAGACTTAAGCATTTAAATATCTGTTTCTATTTTATAGAATTTTATTAAAATAAACAGATATTACTTGTGTTAAAATATTTAACATGGCATAGCAATTCAAGTTACTAATAAATATTGAATACATTCATATACATAAATATATTCATAAATATACATAAATACATTATAAATATATAGTTATAAACATATGCATTCGCATACTTAAATGTATGTGTTTCTTACATAAACACGAGATCTCAACTATTCATGATCTGGTTTCTCAAATCAACACTTTGAATTTAAAGATCGACTCTCTCTCACACAGCAATAATCAGCAGCTAATAGTTCCTTGGCTAAGGGTAGGGCCTGCTGCGCAGTTTTATGCTTAATTCTTAAAAAAATAAATTAATATATTATTAGTCTATTGTATTTATATTAATATAGTATGACTTAATTTTTACATAGAAGATAGAATATTCTAAAGATCTATTCAATTTATAAATTACAGATAGGTGAGTGATAATAGAGAGATGAGAAATGATAGATGTACGTAGATAATGATAGAAAAATAGATCATAGATAGATACATGATACATGACAGGCATACTGATGACTGATAAGTGGAAGATAATATGGAAATCAGAGACTGTTTTTTAACACTTAAGTTCAGCCTTTGGTAAGGTCTATACAGCCATATGCAGTGTGTGAATAAGTAGGAATTAATGATACAGTGATGAATTTCTTATATCTTTCTCTATGAAAACTAAAATATCTGCTATGCTATTAATAGCACTGATATATCATAGCATTTACACTTCTATAGTTGTAGCTAAATGAAAATGCTTCAGAGAAAATGCCTTCTCCTGAATGGAGTGATTCACTTTGCTTTAGAGGAGACTTGGCGGGTAACAAAGTAACTCAGGACTAATAAAAATACTAACCATTAATTGTCATAGTTCAGTTCTTTCCCACACATTTTATACATTTATTAAAAATTCTATCTTATGCACTTTGCACAATAGTTAACAACTTTTATGGAATATATACAAAGGCTACTTATAAAATCCATGACAATACTGAATTCATTAAAATGTAAGTATATACCAAAGAATGATTAAAATATACAAAACTGTATAATTTACTTATTGAAAAAATGAAATGTAATTATGGAATAAGTGAAAATAAGTAAATCTATTAGGTTTAAATAGTATGCCTTTGACATCATGTCAAAGAATGGATCAATCTAAAGGTTGTAGAAAGTAAAGGAGGGAGAAAGGGAGATGAGTGTATAAAAAATGATGATGGAAAGAAGAAGAATATTTGAAGTTTGTCTTTCTGTTTATCACTGAAGGAGAATAATGTAACAGTTTTCTGCACCAAAAAGATGGGTTTTTTTTAGCTGAAACAGGTACATGGTTGACACCTAGTCTTCCTACAGATTCAAATCTTGGCGAAAAGCAAAAAAGAAAATAGAAATGTGCACAAGAAATAAATGTATAATGGAAGGTGGGAATTTTATACAGACACATCCATTCTGAGCTCTCTAATCCATGCTTATAGAAGTACACTGATACCTTAATGGCAGCAGTTCCCAATGTCTCGTCACCTCTCCATTGGTCATCATTGTCATTCCATGAACAGACTTCAGTAGTTTGGATGGGCATTAATACTCTTCATATACCTCCAAAATATAAGCTATAGTCAGAGTTTGGGCTAAGAGAATGTCAAAAAAGGAACATTTACAGAGATCATTTCTGATAACTTTCAGAACTGCTGAAAGCAATGATTCTAAAATCTGGGAAATAGTATCTGCATCAATCAAGGGGAATGGATATAAAGGCCACACATTTTCATTTATGCAAATGAATAAGTTCTTCTAGAGATTTACTGTGTAGCCTACTTCCAGACCATGGCTAATGATGTCATATTGCACACTTAAAAAAATCAAGAATTTAGACCTTATTATAACAAATATGTTAACAATAATAATGGATCAAGAGGAAATTTTAGAAGTAATGGTAAGCTTATAATATAGATTATAGTGATTGATCATAGTTATATTTTTATCTCCAGATATTTTCTCATATACATATTTTATGATTGATAGATCATGTTTTAATGGAAAAGGCTTACAATTAATTATTTAAATGATTTCTCTACAAGACCCACAAGAATGTAGAAAAGATTTTGAAGAGAAAAATAAAGTGTAATTAAATAAGAATAAAAATAATGCTAATAACTTACTTCAATAAAATATGTACTTAGAAAGTGCATAGGGCTGGAGGGATGGCCTAGCGGTTAAGAGCGCCGACCGCTCTTGCAGAGGACCTGGGTTCGATCCCCAGCACCCACATGGCGGCTGAGAACCGTCTGTAACTCCAATTCCAGGAGAACTCCAGTTCCAGGGGAATCCGAGACCCTCTTCTGAACTCCGCGGCATTGCACGACACGGGTGCACAGACCTCATACAGACAGTACATTCGTTAACACATACAGAAATAAAAAAAAAAAAAAAAAAAAAAAAAAAAATTAAAAAAAAAAAGAAAGTGCATAATGTTTCAACCTTCAAATTAAAGTATTACAAATTAGTTGGCACAATGTATATATTCAAAGTCAATATAAATTGTGAATTAAAAGAAAAGAATTTTGTAAAAACAACATCATTATATGATTCTTTTATATGTTTTCAATTATTATACAGCAATAGGAAGTGCTGAAGCTCCCTTGTGATCTGCTGTAGAGTCAATGCTGTCCTTGGGTTACTAGTCTTCTTGTCTCCATGTTCTGAATGCTGGGGTTATAAACATGCACTGCCACACTTGGCTCAAATTTTTCCATTCATATTATATTTTTCTTTTTTAGCAGAGACTATATTACACTTTCAAGCTCATAGAATCCATGGATGCACTTTTTGGTTGAGTTATCTATCAAAAGTGATTTGTACAGTATCTATGATAATTGTCACATGCAGTTTATACAGGTGGAACCTGAAAAATATTGGTTTAATTATTATTTCTAAGATAATATATTAAGAATTGGCATTTTGAAAATTTACTCATCCAACAAATTCATTCATCCACCAAATATTAAAGAAAGCTTAAAAATTTATATGTAGACACCATCAATCCCAGCCCATGGGAGGCAGAGGCAAGTAGATATCTCTGAGTTCAAGGCTAGCCTGGTTTACTTAGCAAGTTCTAGGACAGCTGGTACTATAGGGAGACTCTGTCTAAAAAAGACCAAATTCCTTCTATGAAGGCAGCATCAGTCTAATGCCCCAAATAGGCAAAGATAGAGAAAAAAGAGACAACTATAGACCATATATTTAATGATTATAGATTCAAAAATTCTCAACAAAATACTTGCAAAACACTTACATGCTCACATCAAAGAGTTCATCCACAATGACCAAGTCAAATTTATACCAGAGATGCAGGGATGGTTCAACATACTTAAATCAATAAATGTCATGAACCACATAAAGGGACTGAAAGACAAAAACACACATGGCCATCTCAACTGATGTGGGAAAGGCCTTTGTCAAAATCCAGCATTCCTTCATGTTGAAAGTTCTAGAGGGAATTGGACTGGAGGGAAGATTCATCAAAATAATCAAAGCCATATACAGGAAACCCACAGCAAACATCATCCTATATGGAGAAAAATTAGAAGTATTCCCCTTAAAGTCAGGAACCCAGCAAGACTGCTCCTTATTTCTAGTCCTTCTTTTCAATATAGTGCTTGCAACTTTTGCTAGAGAAATTAGAAAAGATGAGGAAATTAAAGGAGTACTAACTAGAAAAGAGGAGGAAATTAAAGGAGTGCTAACTAGAAAAGAGGAGTTCAAACTATCCCTTTGCAGATGAAATGAGAGAATATCTAAGGGATGCCAAAAATTCCACCAGAAAAATCCTGAAAATGATTAATGGTTTCAATAAAGTGGAAGATTATAAAATTAAACTAGAAAAATCAGTAACCTTTCTTTATGTCAACAACAAGCAAGTGGAGAAGGAGTAAAGGGAGAACTTCCCATTCATAATAGCCTCCAAAATATATCTTGGTACAAACCTGACCAAAGACACTAAAAATCTTCACAATGAAAAATTTTAATCCTTAATGAAGGAGATTGAAGAAGACAGCAGAAGATGGAAGGACCTCCCATGCTCACGGGTTGGAAGAATTAATATAGTAAAAATGACCATGCTACTCAAACTAATATACAGATTCAATGAAAGCCCAATTAATGATTTTCTTCACAGATTTAGAAAAAAAATCCTTTCCTACGCCAAACTGAAAATGACTCTATCACCTGACCCAGTCATACCACTCCTGGGTATATACCCACAAGACTTATCCTAGCACAGAGATACATGCACATCTATGATTATTGCAGCTCTCTTCACAATAGCAAAGAGCTGGAAGCAACACAAGTGTCACTCAACTGAGGAATAGATAGAGAAAACGTGGTACATCTACACAATGGAATTCTATGCAGCAGTAAAGAAAGATGACCTCAGGAACTTTGCAGGTAAATGGATGTAACTTGAGGCCATTATGCTAACTGAAGTAAATGGATGTAACTTGAGGCCATTATGCTAACTGAAGTAACACAGTCCCCAAAAAACAAACAATGACTGGTATCCATCATTTGTGGATGCTAGCACCAAATCCCTAGTTGAAAGTCAAGCTGAGAAAAGTTAATGTTATATTTCTTTTTATCTGAAGGATGTTGTTATAATGTGAATTCCTTAATGGGGTCTAGAATTAACTGACCACTTATTTTCAGACTTTGAAACTGTGGTATATGTATGGGGAGTATGTATTCATATATTAGAGTAATATAACATTGAAGGGAAAAATGTGAACTCCTAATCATATTTTGGAATTAGCATACAGTTTATTATCAAAGGTCATAATTTTTGTATATATGTGATGTATATATAGGCATACTTTGGAGCAATACAAAGGGGATGGAACAACAACAACTGAAAGACTGGATCAAAGAACTGACTGAAACAGTTAACTTCTGCGCCCAAAATAAACCTCAGCAGAGAAAAACTTTAAAAAGACTGAGAAAAAGATGCAAGGCATGTATGGCAGAATTCATGAATTGGGGTGGGGTGAGGGGAATGGAAAAGGGAGTGTGTCTAAACTGGACTGAAAAATAGAGTATGAAACACACAAAACACCAACAAAATATTTTATTAATAAAAGAAAAAATTCCTAAAATTCATATGAAAAAACAAAAGACCATACATAGCTTAAGCAGCCCTGAGCAAAAAGAGTAATGCAGGGGGGATTACTATATCAGACTTCAAACTATATTACAGGGCTATAGTTATAAAAACAGTATTGTACTGGCACATAAACAGACCCATAGATCAACGGAACAAAGCTGAAGTTCCAAACTTGTGCAAAACAGAAGACAACATCTTCAGCAAATAGTGTTGCTGAACTGGATCACCACTTTATATAAGAAAAGAACTATACTCCTACTTTTCACCCTGTACAAAAATCAACTCCAAATGGATCAAAGACCTCAGTGTAAAACCTGAAACTCCAAAAATGATAGAAGAAAATGTTAACAGTAAACTACAAGATAAATCAGACAGCAGGTGCTCAGGAAATAAGATCAACAAATGGGACATTATTAAACTAAAAAGATTATATACAGTGAAAGAAGCAATCAAACAAATGAAGAGAAAACCCACAGAGTGGGAGGAAACATTCAACAGTGACACATCTGACAGAGGTTTAGGATCCAGATTATATAAATTATTCAAAAAGCAGAGGATCAAGAAAACAAATGACCCAATCAAATGATGGAGTAAAGAGCTGAACAAAGACTTCAGAAATGAAGAAGCAGAGATGGGTCAGAAACATCTAAAAAGTGTTCAGCATGGCTAATAATTAAGGAAATGCAAATGACAACCACTTTAAGATTTCATCTCACCCTGATCAGAGCAGCTAAGATCAAGAAAACAAATGATATCAAACGCTAGAGATGTTACAGGAAATGGCGAACATTCCTTCTCTGCTGGTGGGAATGCAAACTTGTACAACCCCTATGGAAAATAATGTGAAGAACTCTTAAAAGACTCAAAATGAACCTAGCACTTTACCCAGTCATACCACTCCAGGGTATATACCCAAAAGACTCATCCTATTGCAGAGATAATATGCACAACCATGTATATTGCAGCTCTATTCACAACGGAAAAGAACTAGAAGCAAACCAACTATCCCTCAACTAATGAATGAACAAAGAAAATATGGTACATCTACACAACAGAGTTCTATGCAGCAGTAAAGAAAAACAACATCATGAAATATGCAGGTAAATGGATGGATTAGAAGCCGTTATGCTACGTGAAGTAACACAGTCCCAGAAAAACAAACGAAGTACGGTGTCCCTCATTTGTGGACCCTAGCACCAAATCTTTATATAGTCTGGCATTTTGGTATATGTGTAGACTGTAAGAATATATAGTTTGGAGTGATATAAAATTAAAGGGAACAAAAGCAAAAAAGACTTGATCAAAGGACTGACCAAAACAATAAACTTCTGCCCCAAACAGTAAATTTCTGCATTNTATAAAATTAAAGGGAACAAAAAAACAAAAGACTTGCTCAAAGACATAATACCACATTACCTAATGTTACTATAAAAAATATATTAAGGGGCTGGAGAGATGGCCTAGAGGTTAAGAGCACCAACTGCTCTTACAGAGGATCCGGTTCGATCCCCAGCACCCACATGGCAGCTGAGAACCATCTTTAACTCCAGTTCCAGGGGAATCCAACACCGTCTTCTGACCTCCGAGGCTTTGCACGACACGGTTGTCACAAACCTACATGCAGACAGTACATTCATACACATAAAAAATAAATAAAAATAAAAATAAATAAAACAAATAAAAAAGTATATTAAAGCATATATCAACTTGCTATGTAATTTAGAAATATAAAATAATATTTCTTTTTACCTACATGCAACTATGCTGTTAAAATGTGAATACCTAAACATATTTTGGAATTAGCATATAGTTTATTTTCAGAATTTGTAATTGTGGTATATGTGTGCAGTGTATATATGCATATTTTGGAGCAATATAAAATTAAAAAGAACAACAATAATAATGAAAAAAAAACTTGTTCAAAGAACTTATCAAAACAGTAAACTTCTGCCCAAAACAGTAAACTTCTACCTAGAAAATTAAAAAGACCTGAAGACCTGGTGTAAGCATGGGAAAGATGTATTGAGAACACACTTGCAATTGTAAAGTTGGTTTCTGGAATGCCAGAGAGTGTTACCAAATGCCACTAAATCAATAAAGCAAATATTGGTCTCCTTGAGTCAAGCAAGACTTTTCCATCAGCATCAGCTATACCTCACCTGCCTGGAAATACTGTGCAGCAGTGGCAGCCATATGTCTGTATATCCCAAATCTAATTTGCTATTAGCTCTTTCTTTGGAGGAATAATTCATGCCTGATGCCACAAACTTATGTCATCTAGTGGTTAGGAGATATTATAAGCCACAATAAGACCTTGTTATCTTTTACAGAAAACTATAGCTCACAGATAAGCATACCATCCAAACATGTGTGTCTGTAACTACATAACCTACTATAATAATTAGTAGTGTTTAAATGCCTGTATATCTAAATTGCTTGTGCTTCATTAGTAGGATTAAAAGGTTATTCCTGGATAAACTGCCAACCCATGTGTTCTAGTTTGTCTTCCATTGCTGTGACAAAACACTCTGACCAATACCAACTTGGGGAGGAAAGAGTTTGTTCAGCTTACATCTCCTGGGTCACAGTTCATCACTTAGGGAGCCCAAGGCAGGAACTCAGGGCAGGAACCTGGAGGCAAGAGCTGAAGCACAGGCCGTGGAGGAGTGCTCTTCACTGGCTTGCTCTCCTGGCTCATGCCCAGCCTGCCTTCTTATACGGTACACAACAACCTGCCCAGGGTGGCACCACTCATTGTGGGCTGGGCCCTCCCACATTGCCCGACAATCAAGACAATACTCCACAGATGTGGTCACAGGCCAATCCAATGGAGCCAGTTCCCCAATTGAGGCTCCCTCAACCCAGGTGTGTCAAGTTGACACTAAAGCTATCCAGCACACCATGAAAGGAAACAACCTGAACTGATCAGAGTCCAAAAAGACATCTCCGGAGGAAGTAGACTGTTTTGCTTCTTGACCGCTCGCCCCTCTTCTAAAACCTAGGGAACAACCTGCAGAAGATGGGGCGCTGTAGAATGTAAGGGCTGCGATTGGGGTGAATTGTGAAACTATATCAATATAGCTTGGACTCTTTTTTTTTTTTTTTGGTCTTTTTGAGACAGGGTCTCCCTGTAGCTCTGGCTGTCCTGGAACTCACTCTGTAGACCAGGCTGGCCTCAAACTCACAGAGATCCGCATGCCTCTGCCTCCCAAGTGCTAGGATTAAAAGCGTGTGCCAAGCTTGGACTCTTATTTGATCAACATGCTTATACATACAAGCCCTTCCAGCTGGACAATGGGGACCTTGGGCTGTATAAGTTTGGGTATATCTGCTTACAAATTGGTTTTACATGAAGGATGCTTGTATTCGTTACTTATTACATTTTTTTGGTCTTTTCCTTTTTTAATTTTATTTATTTATTTATTTTTTTATGTGTATGAATGTACTGTCTGCATGTAGGTCTTTGTACCCGTGTCATACAATGCCGCGGAGGTCAGAAGAGAGCGTCAGATTCCCCTGGAACTGGAGTTCTCCAGGAATTGGAGTTACAGATGGTTCTCAGCCGCCATGTGGGTGCTGGGGATCAAACCCGGGTCCTCTGCAACAGCGGTCTGCGCTCTTAACTGCTAGGCCATCCCTCCAGCCCTTTTTTGGTCTTTTCAAGACAGGGTCTCCATGTAGCCCCCGCTGGCCTGGAACTCACTCTGTAGATCTGCCTGCCTCTGCCTCCCAAGTGCTAGGATCAAAGATGTGCACCACCACGCCTGGCCATACTTATTACTTATTATTAAAAATAAAAAGACTGAGAAAAAGATGCAAGACAGGTATGGCAGAATGCATGAGTTCTGGTGGGGGGGCATAGAAGGGGGAAGGGGTCTAAATTTGATTAAGAACTGTTGTATGACTACCAGGCATGGTGGTGCACACCTTTAATCCTAGAACTTGGGAAGAGAGGTGGGTGCATCTCTGAGAATTCAAGGCCAGCTTGGCCTAAAGAGTGAGTTCCAGGAGAGCCAGAGCTACAGGGAGACCCTGTCTCAAAAAAGAAATAAAAAAGAAATATTGTATGAAATACACAAAAGTTCAATAAAAAATTAAGAAAAAAGTAAACTTCTGCATCAAACAATTTTAAAAATAAAAGACTAAGAAAAAGGTGCCAGACAGGACTTATCATTTTATGGCAGAATGCATGATCTCTGTGTGTGTGGACGGGGGGGGGGGTCTGAATTTGATTGCAAAAGGTTGTATGAAATGCACAATAGTTCAATAAAAATTTTAAAAAAAGAAAGGAAGGAAGTAAGGAAGAGAGAGAGAGAAAGAAAGAACTGATATGTTAATAACAAAGGAAATTGAATAATTAAGCCCCGGTTATGGACACATAAAATTTAATCATTTATAGACTGTAGATAACAGTGATGGGAGTATGTTATGGATATATGTAATGGTCCTTCAGTATATAATTGAACATGATTAGGATGGAAACATTTTGTGATGGCACAATAAGAAAAATTGGGTAAAATGAGTAATGTACTGGTTCCTAAAATAGTTTTTCTTTTTTTAAATCTGTTTTAAGACAACAGATATTCCATTTCATTTCATCAGTCCATTTAGAATATTTCTAAATATTATGATGAAGCATAATTTTTATTTCTTTTTAATTTTCACTGTAGTTGTGAAATAAACAGTAAGGATGGTGATGTAGCATGGTGATGTAGCATGGTGTCAAACAATTTCAATTTGAAATACCTGAGAGCCATGAATGGTGGTTCTCCTACCTCTTTCAGTGTTAGAAGCTAGCACTGTCTGCCTGTAAATTGCTGCTCAGTACCTCTGGTATCAAATACCCTTGGGCTATATTGGCCTTCAATTCCACATATGCTATATACAAGGTTAATGGTTGTTGGTAACCCCATGTTACACAATGTTATCTTTAAAAGTAGCTTTATTGTGTAAAATTCAATGAAGCTTCTTTTTAGAAGGACAGTGCAATTTTCAATTTCTATTGCAAACAGATAAAAAAAAAGCCCATGCCTGTAAAATAAGTTTGTGTGGCTTCTTATAAACATCCAAAGGTTTTAAAGCAGCAGCCTACTTTTTTCTATTTTTTATCATCATAATGCATTTTCACTGGATGCACTCTATTTCCCAGGCACAGAATCAGAAATTCAAACATTCAGGAGGAACAAATGTCCTTTCCACAGGCAGAGTACAGTGACTTAAGCAAAATCACCTATTGCCCTCCTATGTGGAAGATGTGGTATCTTTTAAAATGATGAGATCCCCTCTTGGTTTATCTTTGAAGTTGAACTACAAGCTTTCTTATGTGCTTTTCAAATTGAATGTTTAGAGACAATTTTGTTCGAAGCTCTGAAAACTACAGGCTTGCAGAGCTGGCAGAACATTGCTTGCATGTACATAGAAACACACGGATGGCTATCATTAGGAGATTAAAAAGAAAAGTTTGGCTTGCTGTTTATTTTGCCCTCATTCTCTATTGCTCTTTCTCTTCATTCTCCTACTGTTCCACAGTTTTGCTATGAAGTCACTCCTTGACTATGCCACACTTACCTTGTTAGATGCTTTCCCTGTTCCCCTTATCTACTTCTTATTCTGTTTATTTTTTTACCTCTCCATTTTCCTATCTAAAATCCTCATGATAGTCAGGATTGTTTACAATGGAATAATTATATTTACTTTAAAAATCATGAGTCCACAAACTAAATCCCAGCTGTTGCTTAGCACACACACACACACACACACACACACACACACACACACATGCACACACATACACAAGCACACACACACACAAGCACAAATACACACAGAGTCACACACAGACATCCATACACACTGAGCAATCAGGGTGTTTCTAATTAACACTTGCTATTGGGAGATGAGTTTCACTCAGGGAGAATTTGTGGGGAAGTCATTTCTTCCTCTGGTCTTTAGCCTTGGGAAAGAAACTCAATTCCCATCTGGAAAGAACCTGAAGGAATCAGGAAGAAATACATTTTCATGAAACACTTATCCTCTACTGTTGTCATTATGGGGGAAAATGACACAAATTGACTAAAAGTTTAACCTTAAACACATAAATCTATAGGATGGGGCTGGAGAGATGGCCTAGTGGTTAAGAGTGCCTACTGCAGAGGATCGGGATTCGATTCCCAGCACCCACATGGTGGCTGAGAACCATCTTTAACTCCAGTTCCAGGGGAATCTGACGCCCTCTTCTGACCTCTTGGCATTGCACGACACGGGTGCACAGAACTACATGCAGACAGTACATTCACACACATAAAAAATAAAATAAAATAAAGACCCCAATGTGGAGCAAAAGAGCAGGATTGATGGTTGGGGTTGCCAAGGAAGAACTTTTGAGGACTTCATTAAGGAAAACATGACATCTTTTAAGGAAGAAAAAAAAAACCCTCCAATTCAAGTGATATGTGTATGCATGTATGTTTGTGTGTATGCATGTGTATATTTATGTATATGTAAAAATATATATATAAATTTATACTTCTTTTTACCTGCAACTTTACTGTTAAAATGTGAATCTCTAAATGTGTTTTGGAATTAACCTATAGTTTATTTTCAGAATTTGTAATTTTGATTTATGTGTGGAGTGTATATATACATATTTTGGAATAATATAAAATTAACAGGAACAAAAAAAAAAAGAGAGAAAAACCCATTCAAAGAACTGACCAAAAGTGTAAACTTGTGCATCAATAGGGTTATAAAAGACTGAGAAAAAGATGCAAGACAGGACTTAACATATATGACAGAATCCATGAGCTCTGGAGGGGAGTGTGTGTGGGGGTGTAAGGGGTGGGCATGGATGGGAGAATGAGTCTAAACTTGATTAAGAAATGTTGTATGAAATGCACTCAATAAAAATTAACTTAAAAATAAATTTAAAAATCTATAGGATGCGGAAAATAGGCAACAGCCCAATCCTAGCTGAAGAATTAATTATTGGTACATGATGACTACTTCATGAAGGAAAGAAGATCTTTAAGTGAGTGACTTTAGATATGCTGATTAGATTCCAGTGATGAAATTGCAACAAGGAACATGTGGATACAAATGCTGGTACAAAACCTTAACACTTAGGATGGAATGCAAGAAATCCAGTGGGAGGAGACCATGGGGAGCACTGATGCGTGAACGACTCTAAATTTGATTAAGATCGGCCAGGCTGGTGGCTCACACCTTTAATCCTAGCACTTAGGAGGCAGGGGCAGGTGGATAGTTGTGCGTTCAAGGCCAGCCCGGTCTACAGAGTGAGTTCCAGGACAGCTGAGGCTACAGGGAGACCCTGTCTCAAACCCCCCCCCCAAAAGATCTATTACATGAAAGGCACAAAACACAATAAAATATTTTAAAAATAAAGAAATACATTTAAAACCATGTAAATCTAATTTCAGTTGATAGTGTGCAAGATTTCATTAGGTATATATTTTTTTTTAAATTATGCTTTCGAATACAGAATTTCTCTTTACTTGAAGTATCTTTTTTTGCTTCTTTTAAAACAACTTTCTATTTTCTTCCAAACATGCTTTATTTGGATAAACATATCTTTTTCTTTTTATATTCTTCAGAAGAAGGCAAAATAACTTATTTTACCTAAGCGAGCACTGATTTGGAGAGAGGTAACATAAATCATTTCAGATTTGTGTCGTAAAATATCCAACCAGTGCATCATTTTACCAAGGGTTCGAATGTGCATGTAGAATATGCTATGAAGAAGATTGTAATTTGAAAGGATTTCAAAGCCTTGCCATAGATGAAGACTCTTGAGCAACACTCCAATATTCTTATCTAGATGTATGCAAGAAAACAGCTTTGAGTTCAAAATTACAATTTTTAACAGATGGTGTGCAACTGAATAAAGTTGAAAAAAAGTTGTTTACATATATCCAACACTGTGTTTTGAGCCTAAGGTAATCCCAATCTCCTTGTATTTTAAAAATAATCATCTTATTTAAAACATTATCATATTCATTTCAGTCTCTTTTGCTCCTCTACAGTCTCTTATTCTCTGAATATTCGCCAGTTCTGTCTATGCAAATAACCACCTGTTCAAAAAGCTTCTGTCAAGAGAGTTGAGATGCATTAATTTATGAGTTTAACAATAAATACTTAGGAATGGGTTTCAAGCTCATTTTAGGAGAATAACAGCAGTAGTTCTGCCCTGAAGACTTTGACCTGTTTGGCCACAGGTTCTTGGCCCTGAAAACAGTATACAGTGTGTGCTCCATCTTGTGAAAGGAGAGATTGGTTGCTCCCATAACATCTGTCATCTCTCACTGCTATACTGGTGGGCATGTCTTGTCAAGCCAATCATGTTTGTAGGTGGCAGTATTAAAGATAGGTAATACTGATGATTATTTCTCTCCTCTGGTGACATACATAACATCTTTCAGCACTATAACAGCAAGCCAGTAGAAACAAATCTTCAAGGTACATCCCAGCTTGATTTCAAGATCCTATCTTCAAGAATAGGGTCTTACCATGAGCTTCAGAATGGTAAGAAGGAGGAATTACAATCTGAAGTATTGGTCGAGGATCTATTGCACATACCTAGTCAACAAATTCAGAAAAGCCCATTCTTGGAACTGTGATTTTTATTTGCTAGACTTCATTTTCTTCTACGTGTATTGTTCTCTCTTTAAATGGTAACTCCGTTTAAATTCTTTTTATATATACATAAGTAAGTTCAAAAGCTTCTATATTAGTAGGTTTCCATATAACTTATTTTTGAAAAGCTTCTAGTGTTAATAAAAAAAAAAAATTAAAAAAAAAAAGGGGGCTGGAGAGATGACCTAGCGGTTAAGAGCGCCGACCACTCTTACAGAGGACCCGGGTTCGTTCCCCAGCACCCACATGGCGGCCGAGAACCGTCTGAAACTCCAATTCCAGGAGAACTCCAGTTCCAGGGGAATCCGACACCCTCTTCTGACCTCCGCGGCATTGCACAACACGGGTGCACAGACTTGCATGCAGACAGTACATTCATACACATACAGAAATAAATAAAATTAATAATAAAAAAAATTTTAAAAAAGCTTCTAGTGTTAGTTTTCCTTCCTTCTCCTCTATTCTGCCCTCTCATTCTCCATCCCTTTAAACCTTCCTATTCCGTTATTCTTTTTTTGTATTTCCCATTTTATATTATTGGATTTTAGCTCTCCTCTCATGAAACACCCCCATAGACCATTACTAGATTCCTGACATCTATAGATTTTCCAACTGAAACACATAGTTGTCAAGATTCTAAGCTAGCATCAGCTTATGAGATAGACCATACACTTGTTTTCTGAGTCTGGGTACAAAATTTCTTTTGTAACAACTGAATAATATTCCATTATGTAATGACAAAATTCATTCATTATCCATCCATGTTTGACATCCAGATTGCTTCCATTTCTGTGCTATTGTGATTGACATGGATAAATACGTATGAGGACATAGAATATTTGCATACATGATGAACATTGATAGAGCAGGATCATGTTTCTTTCTGTTTTTATTGTATTTTTTGAAACAGTGTCTCCCTTTAGTCCCAGCCAGCATGGAACTCACTATGTAGACCAGGTTGACCTTTAACTCAGAGATCTACCTGCCTCTGCCTCCAGAGTGCTGGGATTAAATGCAGTCACCCCCACTCCTGACTTGTTTCTTACTTTTTAAGAACCTTCCACACTGATTTCCACTGTGGCTGCAACAGTTTGATTTTCCTTTTTTTTTTTTTTTTTGAGGTTTATCTCATAGTTCTTTTTTTTTTTTTAGGTTTTTTTTTCATTTTTTCAATTCAGTTCAGGCTTATTATCCACTTTATCCCTCCCCACACCCCCACCCCATCCCAGATCATGCATTCTGCCATAACTGTCCTGCATCTTTCTCTCAGTTTTTTTTTTTTTTTCATTTTTAGCTATAAGTGATAATCCATGAGTACAAGCATCCTTCATGCAAAACCTATCTGCAGGCTGAGATTTTCCCTTTCCACATGTCTTCAACAGCCTTTGTCATCATTTCTTTTGGGATCTTGGACATTATGACTGAGGTAAGATAACATCTGAAAGTAGTTTTGATTCTTAATTCCCTAATGGCTAAAAACACTTAAAATATATTTCTCAGAGATTTTAATGTCATCATTTGAAGAACCATTTTTTTTTTTTAATTTTAAGCTACCTATTTAGGCAGACTTACACTTGTAGCATTTAACCTTCTGAGAACAAAATGGGAGGACAGTACAAAGCCATTAAGATTTTAACTTATGTACAAAGTGGATTTTGATTCCTTTTTCATTCAGCTGCAATGTCCCGTTTTATATCATGCTAGTGTTAAGGCATACTTGACTAACATGGGAACAGCTTAAAATTGACAACAGTTAACTTAATGAAATTCATCAGCTTTTGGCCCTGTGTCCAAATGACTTTTTTCATGGAATGCAGACTTCTCAGAAGGATCAAATACTTTGACTTTTAAAATACTGAAAAGTTAATGATTAGTACTATTACTGCAAACATTGTGGCTAAAAACCACTGCATCAAGTTCATTGTAGGTGGCCGGCTCCTCTCCCCCAATCAACCTATTCAAATCCTACTCCCACAACTAAGTATCTTTCAGCATTGTACCCTGGGGCTAGATTTCAAAACCCATATAAATAAAAAAAGACAGTTTTAAAAACCTATTATTGTTGTGTTAAGTCACTTAATGTTAAAAATTGTATGAACTATTTAATTCAGGATGATCTTTCATATTAAAATTAACCTTAAGATTCAACCGCCATGTGCTTTTAAAGGAAATGTTTTTAGAGACTCTTGAGCTCACTTTTACATGGTGGCACCTACTTCCTTAACAATTCATTTTAAATCTTAAGCAGCCCTAAATTTTGAAATGTAACCTAGTTTGGGATTCTGCAACTATAACTTTATGGGATGTCTCAAATCCAAACTAAGAGAATTTAACAACCTTTTACTTCAGAACCTTTAACCAAGCAATGCCACTTTTGAAACTAACAGTTTTGTTTTTACTCAACTTCTCTTTTTATTATAAATGGTACACTGTTTATATTTAAACAAAGAACATTTTTTTATAACTTTGGCCCAAATTTTAATTGGTTTATATTTTTGTGCTCAGTTTTCTGAGTTCTAAATATTCTAGATACTAACTCATAGTAAGCTGTATTGCTGGGAAAATTTTTGTCTCATTCAGCTCCTTCAATTAAATAATGCATCCTTTTTTTGAAATAAGGTTTTAAATTCATGGTATGCCATTAATCAATTGTTTTTGATGCCTCTGTCTTCCAAGTCATGTTCAAAAACTGCTTTTGTTTATTTATCAATTACAGTTTATTTCCTTCTTTCTCCTACATGAGATTCAGTGTATCAGGTCCTCTGTTGAGGTCTTCGGTCTATTTGTAGTTAAGTTTTATGCCATGTGAGAGATTAAGATCTAATTTATTTTTTCTACCTATAGATCCTATTTTGACCAAGACCATAGTTTGACCAGAAGATGATGTCCTATCTCCAATGTATGATTTTGTTCAATATTAGCTGGGTCTACATCTCTGTTATAAGGCCAACTCCATGATATTTTTGTTAATGAGCTCTGTAAAATAATTTGAAACCACTGCTGGTGATCCTCCCTACTCTTCTGGTTCTGGATTGTTGTTTTCTATCCTGTTGTGTGTGTGTGTGTGTGTGTGTGTGTGTGTGTGTGTGTGTGTGTATGTGTGTGTGTGTGTTTGTATCCATGTAAAGTGTGACATTTTTGTTTCATTGTCTATGAAAAATTGTGCTGGGATTTTATTGAGGATTGTTTTGATTCTCTAGATTGCTTTCAGCAGAATGGCTATTTTCAGAATATTAGTCCCACTGATCATGAGCATTGGAGGTCTTTCAATCCTTTTTCAATTTCTTTTTTTTTATTTTTTAAGGGATTCTACAATATAATGACACAGTTGTTTGCAGATAACATTGATGTTACTCAGTATGTCATACAATTAGGTAATTGGTGCATTTTGCAAGTATCTATGTCCAAATTTTGAACAACCCAAGGTTCCCATAGTCCAGTTGGAGAAGCTTGTATGCACAGGCATGTTGATCAGTTAGGAGTCCAGACTATATTCCTGTAGTCTCACGATTCACTCCTATCTCTCTGCAGCCCTTACAATCAACCACGCCTCCTCTTCCACAGTTTGGTCTCTGGGCTTTGGGAAAGGGGCACAAGTGGGTGAGAAGAAAACAGTCTAATTTCTTTGGAGTTGTCATTTTGGACTCCAGTCTGTTCAGGTTGTTTCCCTTCATGGGTTGACAGCTTTTCCAGTGATACCCTTTTTAGTCATACTAACAAAGCACAAGCTATTGGATGTACAGGAATTTAAGCAGTACCAATTATTATGTCAAGCTAAGCTGTGAGCATAGACACAGATGCTTGGATGGTATACTAATCCACAAACTGTGGTTTCTCTATAAAGGGTGACAAGTTCTTATTGTGGCTTATAACATCTCCCAACCACTAGAGGACATAAGCTTGTGGCATCCACTGTGAGTTATTCCTCCAAGGAGAGAGCTAATAGCCAAATAGATTTGGGATATATATAGACACTTGGCTGCCACTGCTGCACAGTATCTCCAGGCTGTTGAGGTGTAGCTGATATTGACTGCGTTAAGCTTTTTATTTTACAAGTTTTAACTTCATTGATTAGATTCGTTCCAAGATTTTTGAAACGATCATGAATGAGATCATTTCCCTGATTCATTTTTCAGTATGTTTGCATTTCATAGTTACTAAAATTAAAGGCATTTCTTTTTATCAACAATTATCCCCTCAGGAGTTGAGCACTGTGCCACATGCATTTTTCCCTAGCACCTAGGAATTTGAAGTATGATGAGCATGAGAGAAAGGTAACAGTCAACTGCACAGCTAGATCCAACCTCAGAAAAAAATCAAGCCCTAGCAGAACCTAGTTAAATTTTATTTTGGTTTGTTTCTTTCTGTATATTATATTTTAAAGATTTTATTGTATATTTGCATATTTCAGACAGTGGTTCCTAACCAAATTTAGATGCACCTCCATGACCCACCTCCCATTGGAACTCCTGCATTGCATCATCCATGGTAAGAATCAGGTATCCTTCTGTGCAAATTCATCCACTGAAGTCTGGTCAACACATCTAGAAATCTTAACTAAGGAAAAGTCTCCCTCCCCCAGCAGTCTCCAGTAGTTCCCAGTTCAGGGCTGACCCACCATCAATTTCTACAGCTACACTTGGGGATCTTGTCTGGTGGAGCTCGCATGGGTTCTGTGCCTGATGCCAGCATTGCCACAAGTCCACGTGTTCAGGCTTCCAGTGGCCTGAAAGCCTCTGCTTCCCTATGCTCATGAACCAGCCCTTGCTCTTACAAACATTTTACTCCTTCCACAGCAATGATTCCTCACCCATCAGTGAGTGAGGTTTAATATAGGGATCCTATCCAGGAACACAAACTCTGGAAAATCATTCATTCGTGGCCTTCTGTATGTATTGCACTCTGTTGTATAAGGAAGCTGCACTGGTGAGAATTGAGAGATGGACTCATTTTCTCTCTGCACCTCATTCCATTATGTTCAACTGTAGATGTGTCTTCTAGGATTGAGGATCTTTCAGACATATATTCTCTGTCTGACCAGTTGTGGGATTCTGCAGTAGCCTCCATCTCTTGCAAAGAGAAATTTTTGATGAGTGATGTATATTATGCATATCTTAAATATATAATTCCACATTTATCATATGGTAAGAAATTTTGTCTAGAGTTATGACACTGATAGTGTTTTCTCTAGGATCTATGATTTTTCCAGCCATGTGTTTTTGGCTGAGTTTACAATGCCACTCATAAGTTCTCTACCATTGAGAGGGCTTTAAGTCTAATTACATAGCTTTTGATTCCTCCCCACATAATGTGCCACTACTGCATCAATAGAAGTAGTTTTCTGTGTTGATCATCATGTTTATTTACCTTTAGTGCTGGGCTGTACCATTGATTGATTTTTCTCCCTTAGCAGGGTACATATTATCTTCTAGCATTATGAGAGCTAAATTTCAGGCAGACGATTTCCAGGTCAGTTCCTGCTCCATTACTCTAAGTCCTGTTTCTGTTGTATGTCCTGTAGAGCAGTGGTGTGGTGGTTTGAATGAGAGTGTCCCCCTACAGGCTGTAAGTATTCAGACATTTGTCTCCAGTTGGTGGCACTGTTCTTGGAGGTCTTAGAAGGTGTGGCCATGCTGGAGGAAGTACGTTATTGGGGACAGGCTTAGTGAGTTTAACAAGCCTTGCAGTCTCCAGTCGCTCCCTCTCTTGACGGTGCTTATTGGGAGATGTGAACCTTGGCTTTCTGCTCCAGCTCCAGCCACCATGCTTCCCACCACAATGGACTCTAATTCCCTGGAACCATCAATCGTAAGCTAAAATAAACTCTTCCTTTTATAAGTTCACTTGGTCATGGTGGTTTTATCACAGCAACAGAAAATGACTAATACAAGTGGGGACTTCTTTTTGGCTTTTGGAGATAATCAAGAGCTTTGGCAATGACGTGTCATTTTGGGGGTCTCTTTGATCACCCTCATCAAGCACTCAAAGGGATGTCTCTTCCATCTGGCATTGTGTTTCTTGACATACAGTACCCAGGTATTCATATGCACTAATGTTCTTTAAAATGTATAATTATATTGAATAATGGAGTCTGAATTTACCTTTAGAGAGGTGAAGTTGGGAGAAGTGGGAAGATCTACTCTTCATGCAAAATTGTTCTAACATATTCACAATCTTTTTGAAAATCTTATGTAGCATTTTAAGATTAAATTATCCAAAAATAAAGAAATATCTGCAAAAGGAAAAAAAAATGTATGCTCATTTCTCATGACCTCTCAAGGCATTAAATTAACTTCAGAGTTCCGTAGCTCCTGAAGATCCATTCATTTCTGTGCTTACTTTTATACCTTCCCACTTCAGTTCAAGACTCTGGAAAGGCAAGGACAAATGAACCCCAAACTTAGTAAACAAGAACAAATAACAAAAATCAGAGGAGAAAGTAATGAAATACAAATAAAAGAATACCAATAAATCGATGGTTCTTTGAAAGGTTAAACAAGATAGACAGACCCTTGTCCCAGTTAACCAAAAGAAAGAAAGAGCAAATTAACAAAGTCAGAAATGAGAAGGGAAATATAACAGATACCCAGAAAATCCAGAACATTGTATGGGAATACTTCAAAAGTCTATTCTCCAATATTTTGAAAACCTAAGAGAAATGGATGACTTTCTAGAGTCATGGACACCACCAAAGTTAAACCAAGAAGATGTCAACAGCTTAAACATACTCAAAATAAATAAGGAAATTTAAATACAAAACCTCATGACAAAAAAGAAGCCCAGGGCAAGACAGCTTCACAGAAGAATTTTAAAAGACATTTGAAGATCTACAACTAATACTGCTTAAATTATTAAAAAACACAGAAATGGAGGAAGAACTCCCAAACTCCTTGTATGAAGCCAGTATCAGTATAATACCCCAAAAAAGAAAAGAAACCAAACCATAGGTCCATATCCTTAATAAACAGAGATGCAAAGAAACTCTACAAAATACATGGAAACCACATAAAGACACACATCAAAAAGATCATCCACCATGATCAAGTAGGCTTTATTCCAGAGTTGCAGGAAAGGTTCAATATATGTAAGCCAGTAAATGTCATAAAACATATAAATACACTTAAAGACAAAAAAAACATGATCATTTCAATAGATGAAGAAAAGATCTTTAAGAAAATCCAACATGTGTTTACTTTTTTAAAAAATTATTTATTATATTTTAAGGGATTCACAATATAAGAGCACAGTTGTTTTCAGATCACATTGACACTCAGTTTGCCATACAATTAGGTAATTGGTGCTAGCATCCACAGATGTGGCATACCATTCATCGTTTGTTTTTTTGGGACTGTGTTACTTCACTCAGCATGATATCTTCTAGCTCTAGCCATTTACCTGCAAAACTCATGATGTCATCTTTCTTTACCACTGCATAGAACTCCATTTTGTAGATGTACTACATTTTCTCTATCCACTCCTCAGTTGAGGGGCACTTGGGTTGGTTCCAGCTCCTTGCTATTGTGAAGAGAGCTGCAATAAGCGTGGCTGTGCATGTATCTCTGCAGTAAGATGAGTCTTGTGGGTACATGCCCAGGAGAGATACGGCTGAGTCAGGTGGCAAGTTCAAGAACAATGAGATAATATTACCAATAGATAAAAGAACACATTTGTTATAGACTGTAACAGCCCTTTATGATAAAAACCTGAAAAAAAAAATAGAAGAAACATATCTCAACATATTAAAGGTTAACTGCAATGAGAGGGGAAAATCAGGCTTATCCTTAAGTCATGAATGAAACAAAGGGGTCCATTCACACTAGCAAGAAGGCAAGAAATATAAAGGATATAAACAAGAAAATATATCAAGTAAATTTTACAGAGCTTTATTCCTAAAGGACTCACAAGACTCAATCAGAAAGCATACTTAGAAATCTAGAAAGATAAAAACATCAAAATACAAAGCATAGAACTCTTTCTACATATCAGTAATACAGAAGCAAATCATGAAAATAATCCACTTTTCACAAAACGAAAAATTAAAACAAAAACACAAAAACAAAACAAGAGCAAATTGACAAACAAACCTAGTCAAATAGGTGGAAAACATTTGCAGTGATGGCTTTAAAAAATGGAAGTAGATATGAGAATTACAAATATATCTCATGTTTTTGGGTGGTTCAATTAATACTGTGAACATGAAATGATTATTGAATATTATTGGTAATTTCATCATCATGCCTACTAAAATTCTAAGAGCATTCTTCAGACAAATTGAAAAACTCCTTAAATTCACATGCAAGCACTGTGAACTCAAAATAGCTAAACTAGTTAAGGGTAAAAATCAAAACTTAAGATTTCATGGCATCTTATTTCAAATAATCCTACAGATCCACACAACAAATCCATCATGGGACAAAAATATACAGATATATGAATGGAATAAAACAAAAAATTCCAAAATAAATGTACATATCTATGCAAATATTATTTTCTAGTAATATGCTAATTATACATGCTAAGTATGAAATAACACATTACCATATTGTTTTCAATATTATCTCCTATTCCACAGCACAATCTACGTTTTGAGGCAAGAAGTTTCAACATTTTGATTCTATCTTATTCTATCTTGATAATTCTTGGACTCTCCACAGACATCTTGTAAGTTTGGCTACATTCAAAATGATTCAACATTTTATTTATTGAGAATTTACATAATGTCCTCAATTTTCAGACCGCAGAAAATAATTTAGGAGTGGAGATGAAAGCTATATAAGACTCATTGAAGTCCATATGCTTCCTAGAATATAGATGACATTATGCTTTTTATGGACTGCAGAAATTTTGATTTGATTTTTGTGTTATAAACATTTTAGATTAATACCATGAATTAAGATTTGATAGGGATAAATACTTGACTGATTTAAACCGTGTGTGAGCATTGCAGATGCCCCACCCAGCTCATAATATCTGCAACTACCTCACTAATTTCTGTATATTATTTACTTATGGTGATAATTTTGCTTCACTTACAGAAACAGGTTCCATCCTGACAATGACCAGCAAGTGTCTGCTTTTATTTTTTTGTGTACCACAAAGAAATATTTAAGACTTCACACTGTTTGCCTCTGTTTTTTTGAGAACTAGATGGATTTAATAAGCAGTTTTTCATTGTGTTAAATAGGGTTGTCAAGCCTCTGAGCACTATTCATTTTTCCTAAAGAACCAATTTTATTTTAGAGTAATGAATGGATAGGCTATCCCCCAAACAACTGCAAACACTCTTTGTCTGTGCCAAATTGAGATCAGGGGATTCATCTTTGGTTTGTATTCTATCCAATTTCCTTTATTTCTTTTCTCCATAAATAGAGCAATTTTTTAAACCTGAAGAGAGTGGCAAGTCTTGGAAAAATGTGTTTTGTTGCAATTATTTTTAGCAAGAACAGCAGTTTGATAATATTTATTCATCTGGACATCTGGGAAAATTTATTTTTCAAACTAAATAAAAAGCAAGTTGATGGAATGCAACAGAACCTGAATATTTCAATTAAAATATTTACATTAAGCTCTGTACTTGTATTCTACCTAGCTTTTAAATGAAAATATTTCTCTTTCATATAACAAAGAGGTCTCAGTTAAGATTCAAAATTTTAATTAGTTTTAATATGGCAGAAAGCTACAAATATACACACACACTATATATATATATATATATGTGTATATAATAGACACATTACATAAACACATACAGTTCATTGGCTTCAGAAGAAAAATCATTGAAATCATTTTCTAATTTTAGCTACAATTCCAAATTTCTTATTCCAGAATAAAAGAAAAATTTTGCATACATACTTTATGTAAACTAATACACAATACAATAAATTAAAAGTACCAATTCAATGTTGATAATTCCTGGGCTGAATATAGGATCCAGAATTAAAGATAAGGAGGTGTTTGTGTGAACTTTGGCATATGTATTATGGGGAATATTCATTGAGCTAAAGTAGTCATTTGAGTTGGAACAAAACTTCAGTTATTAAGTCTTGAACAATATTAACAAAAGATGTAGTATCAGGATAAAAAACTTAATTCCAAATGTGCCATTTAATTTCTGAGTAAACATATGTGTGTTACCTAAATTATCTAACAAATTAAAGTTTTTCATTTTATTTATTTCTTCTGAACAAAGAACTTAGCAATAGGAGGTATTCAAGGCTCATGTCACAGAGGTCATTTACTTAAATATTGTGCTACTCTTTCTATTTAAAAATGTTCCTGGGGCTGGAGAGATGGCCTAGTGGTTAAGAGCTCCGACTGCTCTTGGAGAGGACCCAGGTTAGATCCCCAGCACCCACATGGTGGCTGAGAACCCTCTGTAACTCCAATTCCAGGAGAACTCCAGTTCCAGGGGAATCCAACACCCTCTTCTGACCTCTGCGGCATTGAACGACACGGGCGCACAAACCTACATGCAGACAGTGCATTCATACACATAAAAAAATAAAAAAATAAAATAAAATAAAATTGTTCCCAGCTAGGCTTTGCATGCAGACCTTGTTTCTACCTTTAAAATAATTATTTTAATCATAGTACACGGTAGTTCATTTTGTTTGCTTAAAACAATAAATGCACTTTATATTTTATAGAAGTTTGAAGTTTAAAGAAAAAAATCTTAAAGAAAAAATTTAAGAGAATGTAAAGGAAGTCAGACATTATATCATTGTGGTATATTTGAGGGAAAGAGTCTATAATTCTATAATTAGGACATAATTAGACATAGATCTTGACTTTCAGAAACTATTACTACTACTACTACTACTACTACTACTACTACTACTATATCAGTAGACTTGAAAAAACTAGCATTTAATGAAAAACTGAGATTTTAATAAATTTTTGCTAAAGGTTTATATAAACTTAAAACATATCAGTTTAGGTTACAGGTTTCCTGTGAAATTACACATTATAATAAATTATCTGATATAGTAAGATCTTAAGCACTGATTTTCTAGACTATAAGTGATTTACTGGTATTCCATATGTGAGATTCTATGAACTCTGTTTGAAATAATTTCTATTCTTCTGTAGGCATTAAAAATGTTTTATTCAGCTATATTTTTTTTCTGGTGATAACTTTTCATTATAAAAAGAAGTATGTAGAAACAAAAAGAGATTTTTGATTAGCCTTTATAAAGGTCAAATAAAATCTTCAAGTTCACATGAAAATCCATGTACTCCATTTACAAATTAATCCTCATATCCTTTTATCAAAATATATGTTTTAAGGACTGTAGAGATGGCTCAGTGATGAAGAGAGTGCACTGTTCTTCCTGAGGACCTCTTTTCTGATCCAATCACCAAGTTGCCAGACTTAGTGTTCCCTGTTGCTCCAGCTCCAACAGAGCCATCTCTTCTTGCTCTTTGCAGGTATTTTCACCCACATGTATATACTTACATACAGACACACATACATAAACAATACTAAAATAAGTGTGCATTTTTTTACAAATTCTTAGGAATTCATCTAACTGCCCAACCAGTAGCACTTATTCTGTTATTAATGAGACCTCAGATACTACTAACCATCAGAGAACTGAAAGACATTAATATAAAGTTTCTTTCAGAACAAAAATTATTATTTCAGTGAAAGTGATTTAATAATGATCAAATGACTAATACATTGAAAGTAAATAATGATTTAAGTATGTAAAATGTATGAAGCCCAACTGAACTCCAAAAAATAGAAGTGATCAATTATTATTTTAAATTTATAATAATTGATGAAACCGATTGACAGAAAACAGGAATAGAGAAAATCAGAATGACATTTTCAGAAGTTTGACTCTACTGACATTTATAAAATAAACTATTTTGTGAAATGTCCTTCACTGATTCATGTGCTTGAGCACTTGTTCTCAAGTTGGGAGTCTATTTGGGAGGTAGGGTAACCTTTCATACATGGAGCTATTTGGCTGACGTAGAAACATAAGGAAGAGTATAGAAAGGCATAGGTGGTTCTGCTTCTTGCCTGATGAATTTGCTTCTGAGTTACAGTGTGATGCTACTGACTTCTCCTGCCATGGATAGAAACACAGCCTCCAACATTCCTCCTTAAACAATTTTTGAACTAAAATAAAGCCTGCTTCCTCTAACCTGTTTCTGTCAGATCTTTTCTACATCAATGAAAAACATGACAATAATGAAGAGCTGGAACCAACTCAAGTGCTCCTCAAACAACAAGTGGATAAAGAAAATGTGGTATATCTACACAATGGAGGTCTATGCAGCAGAAAAGAAAGACAACAACATGAAATTTGCAGGTAAATGGATGGAATTAGAAGATATTATGCTAGGTGAAGTAACACAGTCCCAGAAAACAAATGAAGAATGGTATTCCTCATTTGCAGATGCTAGCACCAAACTCCTAGTTGTAAGGCAAACTGAGCAATATTAATGTTATATTTCTTTTTTATCTGAAAGTACTGAGTTCTTATAATGTGAATCCCTTAATGGGCTCTAAAATCAACCTGCCATTTATTTTCAGACTGTGTAATTTTGGTAGATGTGTAGAGAGTATGTATGCATATTTTCGAGTAATATGATAATAGAAGGAAAAATGTGTATCCCGAAATATGACTTTGAATTCACATAGTTTGTTTTCAGATAACATAATTTTGGTATTATATGGGACATATATAAGTTGACATATTTTGGAGCAATACAAACTGGAGGGAACAACAGCAATGAAAGGACTGGGACAAAGAACTGACTGAAACAGTAAGCTTCTCTTCAAAGCAATAAACCTCTGCATAGAAAAACTTTAAGTCTCTAAGTGAAGTAACACAGTCCCAGAAAAACAAACGACAAATGGTATCTCTCATATGTGGATGCTAGTACCAATAACTCAGTTATAAATATTTCTTGTGGAGAGGAATACATATTAAAAGAACAACAACAGAAAGATTGCATCAGAAAACTGACTGAAATGGTGACTCGGGAAGGGTGGGAGGGGTGGGAGAGGTACACGGGTGTATATTCGATTGGTGCATTGACATGAGTTCAACAAGTATCCAGTTTTGCCAGACTCTGTGTACAGGATACATGGTGTTTTAGGACTTAGTAAAAGTAAATATGTGTATATTAAACAACATTGGTTTAAAGGCTGATAAAAACGGTAATGCATCTGAGTTAATTGGTGATAGAAGTTGCTGTTGTCCACATTAGGACATTTAATTAAAAACTGTATGACAATTACTTTGGGATTGGTATAAACAAATGTTCTCTATAATTTTGCTGTCATATAGTATCACCTGGTAGCAATCTCTTTCACCTATAGGATGATTTAACTCAAAAATAAAGTTTGTTTCCCAAGTTAATCACATACAGTAACCCAAAACAGCATGGGTGAACTTGATGAAATCTGTGCCTTGATTCCACCCTATAGGTATGTATAATACAATTGCTTTTTTGAGACTCATGGATCAAAAATAGAAACCTAAAATAAAAAGGGGGATATAGATAGATATGAAAACTTTTTGTCAAAAAAACCTTGCAACCCAAATCTTAAAACTAACTACGGGAAAGGATTTGTATGTTCCAACAGGCCAGAGTATAACCAACTTAATGGCTGAGAAAGAAAATGCAGCTTTGCAGTGAGTAGGATGTACCAGAAAGTGCCAGCAGAAGGATTGACTCCTCTGGGCATTGAAGGGAAGAAATGCCTCAGATTGCTGCAGACATCAGGCCCCTCTCTGGATCCTACTAGTAACAACTATTTTTAATGAATCCTAACGAAGCTTACCTTCTAGGTGCCGCAAATGTTTTAATACAAGAGACTTTCTTAATGCCCCCCCCATAGAATAAGGAGAAATATGATGATGATGAGGTCATTCTCCAGCTGTAGATGGGAGCCAGCTGTTATAGAGGTATTCTCTTGTAAAATCGGTAAAACTGCCTTCTTTAATTGACTAATGGACATAGAAACTGTGAAAAGGATTCTCTATTCAGGACCAAATATAATGCTAAAGTCTCCTTAAGCTATGCACTTAAGCAAAATATATTAATACAGGAGCTCTGACATCAACAATGGATTATTCTACCAAGGAGATGTTGGCCAGGGGATCCAAGCCCCCACAAAAGGTAAAGGCTCCTTGCCTCCAAACTGGAATATCTGCAGGAAGAGAGGCAATAAGGCCCTGCTGTTGAAGACCTGATATAAACATGGGAAAAATGTATGGAAATCGCACTTGCAAGTATACAGATGGTCTCTGGAATGCCAGAGAGTGTTACCAAAGGCCACTAAACCAATAAAGCAAATATAGGTCTCCTTGAGTCAAGCAAGACTCCTCCATCAGCACCAGCTACACCTCTCCTGCCTGGAAATACTGTGCAGCAGTGGTAGCCATATGCCTGTATATCCCAAACCTAATTGGCTATTAGCTTGATCCTTGGAGGAATAAAGCATGGCTGATGCCACAAGCTTACATCCTCTAATGGTTAGGAGATATTATGAACCACAGTAAGACCCTGTCATATTTAACAGAAAAAAAATGTAATTCATAGATTAACATACCATCCAAACATCTGTGAATATACCAAAGTAACCTACTATAACAATTAGTACTGTTTAAATACCTATATATCTAATTGCTTATGCTTCATTAGTAGGATCAAAAGGATATTCCTGGACAAACTCTCAGCCCATGAAAGGAAACAGCCAGAACTGACCAGAGTCCAAGACACCAGAGAAAGTAGACTGTTTTGCTTCTCATCCACCTGTGCCCCTTTTCTAAGCCTAGGGAACAATCTGCGAAAGAGGGGGTGGGGTAGAATGTAAGGGCTGTGATTGGGGTGAATGGTGAAACTACAACAATATAGACTGGACACTCATTTAATCAACTTGATTGAACATACAAGCTCCCCCTGCTGGATGGTGAGACCCATGAGCTGTGTGGGTTTGGGCACAAGTGCTTGCAAATTGGTTTTACATGAGGGATGCTTGTACTAACAAATTATCACTTATTGTTAAAAAAATGAAAACAAAACAAAACAAAACAAAAAAGCAGAGAAAGATGTAGAAAAGTTATGGCAGAATGCATGATCTGGGATGGGTAGGGGTGGGGTGGGGGGAAGGGAAGGGGATATATGCCTGAATTGGAAAATGATGTATGAAATACACAAAGCATCAATAAAAAAAGTCTGAAAAGATACAAGACATGTATGACAATGCATGAGCATGGGTAGCATGGGGGACATGGCAAGGGGAATGAGTCTAAATTGGACTGAGAAATGTTGTATGAAATGCACAAAACTTCAATAATTTTTAAAAACACAGTAAAATTAGAAGATATTTCTAAATTGAACTAAATTCTCATCATAAATACCAAACTGTTTGAACTGTTTGAAATAATCCTTAGGGAAAACTTACCCCCCCCCAAAAAAAAGTCTCAAAACATAAATCAGAAAGAAATAACTTCAAGCCATGACTTCAGTTTCCACTATAAGAAACTCAGAGCAGACAATAAGTATGCTGAAGAAGGAAAATAAAATAGTTTGTGACTAAATAATTAAAACTAATGATGGAAAAAGTGCTAGAGATGGCTAAGAAGTAAAGAGAAGTTGCTGTTTTTGCAGATGACACCAGTTCAGTTCTCAGCACCACGTGTTGGATTACAACCTTCCCTAATTCCAGTCCCAATTGCCTGTTCTGGCCTCCACATGGACCAGGCATGCACATGTTGTATATTCATACATGGAAGCAAAATATTCATACATATAAAAAATAAAAATGAATAAATCTAGAAAAAGTAATGAAGGAAAACCAATGATAGATAACATAGAAAGATAGATGCTAGATAGATAAATGATAGCCAAAATTGAACTAAAGTCATGTTTTAAACATCAGAGTGTTTGGATTATTCATTAGTTATGAAAAATCTAAATGCATAAATCAGAAAAAGAAGAAATATATTTAATATAATAACCTTCTTTGCAGAATTCAAAACAGTTATGACTCATTTATTGGACTTATGAAAACACACTAAATATCAACACCAAGACTGAGAGGGACTTAGAATCTAACTCAAGACCTAGCAAGTCCAAAGACCTGGTTTCAATCCTCAATATTGCCAAAACCAAAAAGAAAACCCAAACCCAGAAATTTAAGGCTGGGGAAGTGATACAGTGGTTAAGAGCATTAACTGCCATTGCAGAGGACATGGGTTCAGTTTCCAGCATCCTTATAAAGGGTAACAACCTTCCTTAACTCCAGGTCCAAAGGATTCAGTGGTCTCTCTGAACTCTGTGGGCATTTCATGCATGAGTGTACTTATCTGAAAGCAGGACATTCATACAAATAAAATAAAAATAAATTAAAATTTCAAATTCCCAACACAAACTAAAAAAAGATTGAGAGTAATACTATCAATACAAATTCTATATTTGGTTAAAGGATAATAGGAATTATAATTTTTAAATATTTTATTTATTATTTTTATTTCTGTGTAAGAGAATATTGCTTGCATGCATGTAAGTGCACCTATGTCAGGTAATATCCAAAAAGATCAGAAGAGAGCATTAGATTCCCCAGAACCTGGGCTATGGATGGTTTTTAGCTGCCTGTCATGCACTTCCTGGGAACCTAAGAAAGCTCTTACAAGAGCAGCCTGTTCTCTTAACCACTGAGATATTTCTCTAGCCCACAGGAAGTGTTATAAAATTTTCATCTCAGTAAGTTTTACTACTTTGAGAAAATAGGAAAACTTCTTTTAAAAATTAATTAAAGTTAACTTAGAAAGAAATAGAAGAGCTGAAAATTTCTTTATTGAATGACTTTTAAATATAGGTTAAAAATGTTCTGATAAACAAAAGTCCGGAAAAGATGATTTAGCTGGAGAAGTATTTCAAAGTTGTTAAAGAAACATACATTTCCACATAACTCTACTAAAACTCAATTTGGAGACATTCTCCAACTTAATCTATGTCCTGTATTACAGTGATTCTAAAATATAAAATAAATTTCAGGAGTAAAAATATTGATGAGACTAGCCTAGAAATAGAGAAGTTCTAAACATTTCAATAAATTAAACCAAGCAATTTAACATATGCAAAAGTATAACAATTCATGACCAAGTGAAATTTTTACATAAAGTAATGCTTATATAATGTTTGAATAAAACTATTCACATGAGTAAATTACATGAACAAACAATTTTGAATGATGAAAAATTCAGTGACTTTGTTTTGGGTAGTGATTACTTCATTACATAATTTTGTTGAAAATTATAGAACTGTGTCCCCAAAATGGATAACTTTATTTATAACTAAATTATATTTCAATAAGTTTGACTAAAAATGTTAATCAAATTGAAAATTGTTTTGTGTTGAGAAAATTTTGTTAATTATATGTAGGCAGATATCTTGAGATGAATATTTTGATATTTTATTTAAACAATCTGTTGTTACATGTTCTCTGATTTAAAAAGTTAATGATGAGTAGCAATTAATCAAACATTTTGTTGACATACAAAACTAAACACAGTGTTTCCTGCTGTAAATATTCTTGTCCATATGGTAAAGGTACAATATTGGCACTCAGGCCTAATGTCCATCTGGACAGAGATACATTTATTGCATGAGGCAAAACTTTCAAAATCAACCATCTGGATGTATGCAATTTTTTTTTCAAAATTTCAAAGCCTGAAAATAAAATAATACCAATGTGAAAAAATGTGTGATGGCAAAGGTAATGGATTATTTACTTGAAATTCATCAAATACAATATTTTTAAAACTGTGAATTCACAAATGCTACTTACTGTATGTATAACCTCAAATCCAAATTATTTAGACCAATCAGATATTTAGTGTTTACTTTAAAATGTTCATGATTTCATGCCTGTGTGAGTGATTTTTGTGTGTGTGTGTGTGTGTGTGTGGGTGCGTGTGTGTGTGTGTGTGTGTGTGTGTGTGTGTATTTCCCCTGCCAGGTTGGTACATTCTTAGATAGGTTAAAGTTTGTTGCTTATTAGAAATAGAAAGCATATATCATATTAAAAGCATTTCCTCAAGCAGCAAAAAGAAATAGTTTACAGTACAATTTGAAGTGTCCTATCTTGAGACCAAAAACTTGTTCATTCTTTTTTTCTCTTTGTTTTTTATTAATTTATTGTTTTACATAAATATTTTTGTACAATATTATGTTACAAATAGAATATAGACTTGCGTCCCCCTCCCAAACACCCCATCCCACCAGATTCACCCTTTCAGTCAGTTCTTTGATGCAGTCTTTTCTGTTGTTGGTGGTGGTGTTCTTTCCAATATACATCACTCCCAACAAGAAATGTTTACAACTAGGTCATTGGTGCTAGCAGCTGCAGATGAGGGATACCATTCATCCTTTGTTTTTCTGGGACTGTGTTACTTCACTTAACATAATATCTTCCAGTTCCATTCATTTACCTGCAAAGCTCATGATGTCATCTTTCTTTACTGCTGCATAAACTCCATTGTGTAGATGTACCACATTTTCTCTATCCACTTCTCCGTTGAGGGGCACTTGGGTTGGTTCCAGCTCCTTGCTATTGTGAAGAGAGCTGCAATAAACATGGCCATGCATGTATCTCTGTGGTGGGGTGAGTCTTGAGGGTACATGCCCAGGAGTGGTATGGCTGGGTCAGGTGGCAAGTTCATTCCAAGTCTTCCAAGGGTTCTCCACACTGCTTTCCATAGTGGCTGTACCAGTTTACATTCCCACCAGCAGTGGATGAGTGTTCCCCTTTCCCCACAACCTCTCCAGCACTTGGTATCATTTGTTTTCTTGATCCTAGCCAGTCTTATTGGAGTAAGATGATATCTTAAAGTGGTTTTCATTTGCATTTCCTTAATGATTAGTGATGTTGAACACTTCTT
>VZQC01000292.1:1689637-1730668 GCA_009823505.1 Rhizomys pruinosus
TCTTCCCACTCACAATAGCTGCAAAACAATAAAATACCTAGGAACAAACCTAACCAGAAGACACCAAAGATCTCTACAAACAAAAATTATTAAAGCAACTGAAGAAGAAATGAAGAAGACAATCAAGAAGATGGAAAAAACCTCCCATGCGCGCTGAATTGGGAGAAATTAATAGGTGTAAAATGTCCTTTTACCAAAACTCCTTGTATAGATTTATAATGCAATCCAAATTATAAAATCCCAAGAGTTTCTTCCTTTCACAGGCTGGAGAAAAAAGTCCTTATTTAATTGGAAAAACAAAAAGACCCCGCGGAATAACCAAAACACCCCGAGTGAAAAGAGCAATACAACAGGGGTGATCTTTATACCAGACTTCAAAACTATACTACTACAGGGGCTATAGTCCTCATTAAAACAACGTATGGTACTGGCAAAAAAAAAAAAAAAAAAAAAAAACAGACCGGTTGACCAATGGAAACAAAACTGAAAATCCAAACTTAAGCGCATACAATTCAGCCATCTCATATTTGACAAGTGGACCTAATAAGACACAATGGATGAAAACACGCATCTTCAGCAAGTGGTGTTGGCAAAACTAGATCACCACTTTTAGAAGAATGAAACTAAATCCCTACCTCTCACCCTGTACAAAAGTCAACTCCAGATGGATTAAAAGACCCTCAACTGAAACCCCGAACTCTGAAGTGATAGAAGAAAAAGTTGGCAGCTGAGTACAAGACAGAGGTGCAGGAAAGACTTTCAAATCAGACAGCAGAGCTGTGCAAGAATTTAAGGCCGAGAAATTGGGCAAAGGGAACCTAATTAATAACTCAAAGCTTCTGTACACAAAAAAAATAACAAGGAAGTGAAGAGAAATCCACAGAGGGGGAGGGAAACCGTTCACTGCAGAAAGATATGACAAAAGCATTATGTTCCAGATTATATAAACTACAAAAAAAAACAAAGAAAAGAAGAAAAAAGACCACTCAATAGATGGAGCAAAGAGGCTGACAGAGACTTCACAAGTGAAGGAATTAGAGATGCCTGAGAATGCAACTTATAGAAGTGTCAATTGGGCTGGAGAGATGGCCTAGCGGTTAAGAAGCACCGACTGCTCGTTGCAGAGGACCGCGGTTTCAAATCCCCAGCCCCCACATGGGGCATGAGAACAGTTCTTTAACTATAGTTCCGAGGAATCACACATGCTTCTTTCGACCTCTGTGCGAGATTGTACACTCGGGTGACACAAACCGGCATGCAGACAGTACATTCGTAACAGTAAGAAGATAAAATAAAAAAAAAAAAAAAAAAAAAAGGATGATACTAGCTGGGCATGGGGTTACACACCTGCACGGCTGAGGAAGATCATGAATTCAAACCAACCTGGAATACACAGCAAAGCCCTCGCTCAACACAATACATTCATGCAAACATAAGAAGAAACAAAGCCCCCAAAAGATAATTAACACACCTAGAAAAGTTTATATTATGTGTTGAAAAAACATCAGAATTCCAAACAGCAAACATACAGGGTGCCAGGGAGGCACCTGCCACCTGTCTGTCAACTTGCCACAGATTAGACTCACTTGGGGAAAGGGAAGCTCAGTTGAGGAGTCCCTCCACAGGAGTGGTCTGCGGCCATGTCTCTGTGGCATGTTCTATTTATTTTATTATTTATTTTATTTTTTTGTCTTTTCGAGACAGGGTCTTCCTGTAGCCCCAGCTGTCCTGGAAGTCACTCTGTAGACGAGGCTGGCCTTGAACTCACAAAGATCTGCCTGCCTCTGCCTCCCAAGTGCTAGGATTAAAGGCGTGCACCACCACGCCATCCCTGCATCTGTGGTATGAATCCTACTTGGTCATGATGGGTGATCTTCTTGATGTTGGTCTGTATGTGATTTGCCAGTATCCTGTTTAGAATTTTGGCATCTGTGTTCACTAATGAGATGGGTCTATAGTTCTCCTTTTTGGTTGTATCTTTGCCTGGTTTGGGTAATAGAGTGATGCTGGCTTCATAGAAGGAATTTGGGAGAATTCCCTCTGTTTTTTTTTTTATTAATTTTTTATTTATTTCTGTATGTGTTCGAATGTATTGTCTGCATGCAAGTCTGTGCACCCGTGTCGTGCAATGCCGCGGAGGTCAGAAGTGGGCGTCAGATTCCCCTGGAGCTGGAGTTCTCCTGGAGTTGGAGTCTCATGTTTTATCCTTCTAAACAATTTCAGTAATAATGGTTGTAGGTCTTTTTGAAATGTTTTATACAATTCTTCTGTGAAACCGTCTGGGCCTGGGCTTTTTTAGTTGGGAGGTTTCTTATTACATCTTCAATTTCTTCATATATTATAGGTCTGTTTAAGCTGTCGATCTCTTCTTGGTTGAGCTTTGGTGATTCCCAGGATTTCAGATATTCATCCATTTCTTCTAAGTTTTCAAACTTGGTAGAGTATAGGTTTTGATGTATTCCTCTATGATTTTCCAGATCATTTCATTGTCTGTTGTGATATTTCCCTTTTCATCATGGATTCTATTGATTTGGAGTTGTTCCTTCTTTCTTTTGTTTGACAGGGCTAGAGGTCTGTCTGTCTTGTTTATTCTTTCAATGCACCAACTTTTGGATTTATTGATTTATTTTGTATTGTTTTCTTTGTTTCTATTTCATTGATTTCTGCTCTGATTTTTGTTATTTCTTCCTGTCTGTTGCGTTTAGGGTTCATTTGTTGTTGCCTTTCAAGTGCTTTTAGCTGCAGTGTTAGATCATTCACTTGTGCTCTGTTTTTCTAATGTAGGCACCCAGGGCTATAAAATTCTCTCTTAGGACTGCTTTTAAAGTATCCCATAGGTTTTGTTGTGTTGCATTATCATCGTCATTCAGTTCCAGGAATGCTTTTATTTCTTTCTTTATCTCTTCCTTGACCCATTCATTATTCAAGAGTGTTAGTCTCCATGTGTTCTTGTAGATAGTAGGGCTTATCCCGGTGTTGATATTGAGCTTTATTGCACTGTGGTCTGACAGAATGCATGAAATTATTTCAATCTTTTTGTATTTGTGGAAGTTTCTTCTGTGTTCCAGTATGTGGTCAATTTTGGAAAATGTTCTGTGGGGTGCTGAGTAGAAAGTGTGCTCTCTGGTATTAGGGTGAAATATTCGGTAGATGTCTGTGAGGTCCATTTGGTGTATCATATTGTTCAATTCAGATGTCTCTCTGTTTATTCTTTGTCCTGTTGACCTGCCCAAAGGGCTCAGTGGGATATTGAAGTCCCCTTCTCCTATGAGTGTACTGGGGTTAATGTGTGCCTTGTGGTCCTGGAAAATTGTCTTTATAAAGTTTGGTGCACCAGAGTTTGGTGCATGTATATTCATAATTGTGAAATTTTCTTGGTTAATTGTTCCTTTGATGTAAATGTATGGCCTTCTTTGTCTCTTCTGATTTCTTTTACTTTGAAGTCTATTTTGTCTGTTATTAAAATAGCAACACCTGCTTTCTTTTTGGTATCATTTTCTTGGAATATTTTTTTCCATTCTTTCATTTTGAGGTGGTGCCTGTCCTTGAAGGTAAGATGCGTTTCTTGTAGACAGCATATCGATGAGTCCTGTTTCCTAATCCAATCTCACAGTCTATTTTTTTGATTGGGGAATTTAGTCCATTAATATTTAAGGTTATGACTGATAGTTTTGTGTTGCTTCCTTTTGCCTTATTATCCATTTGTGGTTTTGGTTTAGGTTTATACTTCAGTGATGCTCAAATTTATTTCTCTTTCTAGGTGCCTGGGGATGGTGTCTCCTTTCTTCTGTCCTTTGGATTGCTTCAAATATTCTCTGAAGGGTTGGTTTTCTGGAAATGTATTTTTTCATCTTGTTTATGTCTTGGAAAATTATTCTCTCTCCTTCAACATTAATCGACATTTTTGCTGGGTATAGTAACCTGGGTTGTCATCTATAGTCCTTTAATACTGGAAATGCTTTGCTCCACGTTCTTCTTGCTTTTATAGTTTGCACTGAGACGTTAGTTGTAATTATGATAGGGTTCCCCTTATAGGTCAGTTGTTTTTTTCTTGTGGCTTTAAGGATTTTGTCTTTGTTTTGTGTGTCTAGCATTTTAACTATGATATGTCGTGGAGAGTTTCTTTTCTGATCTTGTATGTTTGAAGTTCTATGTGCTTCTTGTATTTGTATGGGTTTGTCTTTTTTTCAGTTTGGGGAAATTTTCATCTATTATTCTGTTGAAGATCTGATCAATACCATTCTCTTGGGATTCTTTTGTTTTAATTTTATTTATTTATGTATGTGTATGAATGTACTGTCTGCATGCAGGTCTGTGCACCCGTGTTGTGCAATTCCGCGGAGGTCAGAAGAGGGTGTCGGATTCCCCTGGAACTGGAGTTCTCCTGGAATTGGAGTTTCGGATGGTTCTTGGCAGCCATGTGAGTGCTGGGGATCGAACCTGTGTCCTCTGTAAGAGTGGTCGGTGCTCCTAACTCCTTCCTCTATTCCTATGATGCAGAGGTTTGATCTTTTCATAGTGTCCCACAGTTCCTGGTTGTTCCACTTTTGTTTATTTTTAAATTGTTCATAATCTTTATTTGAGGTTTTTAGTTGTTCTGTGTTATCTTCCAGGTCTGATATTCTTTGTTCTGCTTCCTCCATTCTGCTTCTGAGGCTTTTTCTATTCCTTTCCTCTTGATTGGACGAGTGTTTGATTTCCTTTCTCATTTCATCTTCTGATTTCTTTAGTATTTCCACTTCCCTTGGAGCTACTCAATCTCTTCCTGTAGCTCTTTGCTTTGCTGGTTAGTTTCCTTATCTTTTTCAACATGGGATCTTTTCAGTGTTTCCACTTCCTTCTGAAGTTTGTCATGCTCTTTCTCTAGGTCCTTCTTGAGTTTTTCATTCTCTTTTCTTAATTCTTTTATTTCCTCTTTATAATCTTGTACTCCTTTAAGTATGTTCACAATTGTACTTCTAATATCTGTGTCCTAGGCCATTCCCAGGGGGAACCCTCTGTAGGAATCTTCGACAGGGTTGGTAGGGTTTTGTGTGGAATTATCCCGCACCTTTCCCATGTTGTCTCTTCTTTGTTTCCCTGGCATATAGTCTTCTCCTTGCCTGTATTCCAATGTGAATCCCAAATGCCACTTCACTGTGTTGAAGGCTTGCTTTGCTTACCTCCTTCAGATGCCTTCGTTGGTTGTTTGATGGATTTCTTTTTCTCCTTTACTCCTTGCTTATAGAGTCTTGTCTAAGCTTTAGGCTTTCTATTGGAAGTCTAACTCACTCTTCCCTTTCTGTTCTGAAGGTTCTCCAAAAAATCCACTTGGACACTCCTTCTGCAATCTCAGTTGGGCAGAGGGTGGTACCTGTGCTTCAAGTGGTCTTGGGAGATCTCTGATCTCAAAACTCACACAAACCCACCTTTTATACCAGCTGGCAGGACAACTCTGCCCCCACAGCCACACAATAAAATGCAATCAAACAATCCGCCTGGCTGAAGCAACCATCTCCTATCTGTGGTCTTGGGAGATCCTGATCTCCTTCTTCATTCTTAGTGCTAATTGTGTTACTTTAGGCAGATCATTCTTCTGTCCCTTACTTTCCTTTTCTGTGAAAACAGTCCAGTAATCTTGGCTCCTTGACTCCCGTGGGAATTGTATATAAATTAGAAAAGTTCTTAATTAGCTCGATTTCAAACACAGGGCCACAGACTGTGTATTTTTCATATTCAAAGGTCTAAAATTATAGGACCAAAGTGCCGGCATGGGTGGGCTGTGAGGAGGACCCGTTTCCAAATTACAGATAGCAACCATAGGTAATAGTCACAGGTAATGTCTAGGCTTTTCTAAAGACATTGATATCATTCACACTCCACTCCCATTCTCTAATTGCTACCAAAGTGGCCCCCTTCAAATATCATCTCATTGGAAACAGCATTAGGTACAGGAGGAAGAGTAACTTCAGGTACTCCTGAGGAGCTTACTTAACCCATCAACACCAGATCATCTGCCTCATGTTCCCTTTTAAGGAGATACACTTCAGTTTTGGACTTACTTAGTTGTTTTATTGTTTTGTTTTGGATGACAGATTCTCTTTTGTGACTTTTTATTGATTTTTTACAAATTTCATAAAAATACATCTTGGATCATATTTAGACCCCTCCCCTATCCACACCCACCCACAGCTTCCCTGCCAGTTGTATGCATTTTGTCATGTATATTAAAATCATTGAACCAAGTTCCTGTCCCCAGTTCTCCCCCAGTGTGACTCCACACATCTTACTTACCTAGTTCTGCATGCCTTTTGGTAAAGTAGTTGCAGTCAGAGTGCTTCAGCTTTACATCTGCAGCCTTCTCATGGAGGCATGTGAAGCTGAATCTACAGTTTCCTCCTGTGCTATCAATGCATCTGCTACTGATTCCCACAAGAAATGAGGGTATGATGGAGTGCTGTATGTTTTTGTACAACACGCAGGTCCTGAAAAATTTCAGGTTTAGTGATGTGGAGTAGATCTATAATTGACAAAGCTGGAGGGATCAGCTCTATAAAGGTTAGGAACTCGGTTACAAAACCAAAACAATTTCACTGCAAAAATATCATTCAACACCACCACAAGGACAAGTGGACATTAATAATGGGAAACAATGGTTTCATTTCCTTGCCGAGACAAAGTAGATCTATTCTCATAGCTCCTCTGTGCCTGAGCCACTGTGTTTTCCAGTTGATGAAATAAGAAACAGATTTATGTTTTATGGTCAGTTCCTAAAAAATATATGAATGAGATTAATTTTTTTCAATGCTTCTACTGGCAAATATCTGAAATTTTCAGTTTATATTTTTATGAACTGCAGACTACTATATACTAGTGTAATTCTTCTCACCAGAGAAGGAAAAAAAAAATCCCAACATATGTGTTTAGGTTTGTGTGTGTGTGTGTGTGTGTGTGTGTGTGTGTGTGTGTGCGTGTGTGTGTGTGTGTGTGATTATGGTTAGGAATTTTGAGAAAATGAATGTGTAAAAGAAACACTTCTGGGCTTACAGTACCTTTCAAATGGGCAGTGAGATTACTCACATGAGTGAAGGTGCTTCCTCTGTGCCTGACAATCTGAGTTAGATCTCCTGAATCTACCTAGTAGAAGCAGTGACACACACTGACAATTTGTCTCTGGCCCCATCATGTATTCTCTCTCTCTCTCTCTCTCTCTCTCTCTCTCTCTCTCTCTCTCTCTGAGTTAGATCTCCTGAATCTACCTAGTAGAAGCAGTGACACACACTGACAATTTGTCTCTGGCCCCATCGTGTATTCTCTCTCTCTCTCTCTCTCTCTCTCTCTCTCTCTCTCTCTTTCTCTCTCTCATAAACACACACACACACATGCACACACACACACACACAGTAATACAAAGACATAAAGTGGCATGTGATGATTTTGAGATTAAACCTGTTATTAATTTCTAAAATCATGAAAATGTCATGTTAATATTTCAGTACTAGGATAAAATAATGTTGTCAAGGAAGAGAATTTAGTTTAAAGTAATTTGTAGAATGATGGCATGGAATAGCCGAGAAGATAGGCCTGAAGGACAAAAGAAAGCCTGTGCTAGAGTTTTGCGAACTCACACCCGCCCATCGAGCAAGGAAGGCTAGTTTCACTTCTTTACTTCCGCGTACTAACATGATAATTAGGGACTATGCTAGGAAGGGAAGGGATTGGATCAATTAGGGACTTGTAAATTAAGCCTCCTAAAAGGACCAATTAGGAAGAGACACATACCCCAGTAGGGAAGCCGGCACAGCTTATAAGCCTCTGTAAACCTGCAATAGAGTGAGCTTGAGCTGTAACACTCTGACTCAACTCCCTGCCATGGTTGCTTTCGGTTCGGCAGTGCACTTACTCTCCCCAGCCCCACTCCATCGCGGGCCGACAGAGTGAAGATCTTCGGCGGCAAGGAAGCTGGAGAGGGTGGTCTTTGCCAACCACCTCTCTACGACCCCCACAGTAGAATACAATGGGTTTGGAAGTATTTTCATGTTTAATGTGAATTTCAGGTATTTATGTGCAAAAGAGTATCCATTTTACCAGATTCCTTGGAAACTTTAAATTAAATGGGACTTTATGGATGGAATGAATTAATTAATTTTGCATTATAAAAATCCCAATGAGATATTTTTAATGTTTACTTTTAATCTAAATATCAAATTATTGGGCTGGAGAGATGGTTCAATGGTTAAGAGCAATGACTGCTCTTGGAGCACCCACATGGCAGCTAACTACCATTACCGGTTCCAGGGGATCCAAATCCTACTTTTGACTTCCATGGGTACTGCATAACATGGGTGCACTTACATACATGAAGACAATATATTTATTTATACACATAAAATGAAAATAATAAAAATCTTTAAAAATCAAATTATTTGCATTTATGTAGTAAAATGTATTGTTTTGATATAGGTATAACCTGAGGGTGATTAAATCGAGGGGGTGTATATACCTATGCCCATGCCTAGTCGTGTTTTATGCTAAATAACAATGACATTTTGTTATTTTAATAATTTTGGAATATGAAGTGAATTGTAGCTATACATATCAAGTTACAAAATATATTACTGGTACATATGGTCCTGCCTGAAACTTCATTTCTTACACTATCTCTTCCCTTTCTGTATCTTCTCCTGCTCCCTCAGGCCTCTGATAGCCACCTTTCTACTCCTCACTTTTATAAATTTGGTACTTTTCTATTCCAAACTTAAGTGACATCTGGCAGTATTTATCTGTGTGAGTGGCTTGTTTCAGTGTTCCTTGTATCCACAAAGTTCATCCATGTTATAGCAGATGTCCAGATTTCATTCTCTTGCAAGCTTTCATAGTATTGTACCGGCTGTATATCTCTTTATCTTATTTATCACAGATGGATATTTGATTTGACTCCACATTTTGACTACTATAACATTGTAATGGAAGTGGAAAACATATATTTTTGACAAACTGCTTTCAATACTTTGGGTAGACACCAAGAAGCAGAATTTCTATATCGTATAATAGTTATGTTTTTAACTCAAAACAACTTCTGTGATGACTAAACTAGATCTCAGTTTCAACAAAAGTTATTTTCTCCATATCTTGACCTACCTTTTTATTGATTGATTGATTGATTGACTGATCATATTACCTGTGAAAGAGGCATTATTGTGTCATGGTTTTAATTTGCATTTTTCTTCCTAGGCTTAGTGGCACATATCTTTCATCCCAGCACTCTGAAGACAGAGGCAGGCAAGTCTGTTTTGAGATCTGAGCCAGCTTGCTCTACATAGTGAGTTTCAGAACAACTGCAGCTCAGGAGACCCTATCTTAAAGAAACAAGGAAAATTTGCATTTCCCAGATAACTACTAAGAATGAAGAAGTTTCATATATTTCTATTTGTATGTCTCCTTTGGAGGAATGTCTACTTAATGCTTTGCTTTAAAAATGAAGTTTATTACTTTGGGCTATTGAATTGTTTCTTATGTATTTTGGAAATTAACCCTATACCAGATGTGAGGTTTGCAAATATTTCTCCCATTATTTAGGTTGCCTCTTTCTGCTGCTTTTTTTCTTACCTACATGGAATTTTTACTTAATATAATTCCATTTTCTTCTTTGTCTTTTACTTGTGCATTTAATGTTATATCATTGTCCTTGATACCATTAATATTATTTCATTCAAGTTACAATCTCAATATATGCATAAAATATATTTGTTTTAATTTGCTACACTAATTTTCATAAAAATTTAGCAACTATCATTTACATTTTTATACTTTTTATAGCCTCATTCAACATACTCTAAAGGCAAGAACAAAAGTGGTATTAAGCTCTTAATAATCTTAAAATAATAAAACCAAGTCTGGTGTGTTGTGCATAACTGTAATCCCTGCATGCAGGGAGCAGGGGCAGTTGGATTTCTATAATTTTAAGGCCAGGCTGGCATACGTAGTGAGTTCAGTCCAGCTGGGGCTGTAGAGAGACTCTGTCTCAAAAAGATGTCATCATCATCATCATCATCATCATCATAATTATCATCATTGAAACATTTCTTTTATATGTCATATAAAAATAACTTTTATTGATACTCTTCTGTATCACCATTCATGACACAGAAAACATATTTCCCTTACTGCAGATTTGAAGAACTTGAGATCTTCCTAAGATGGAAAGAAAACTTTTCTAATTTTTGGGTCATGAATAGCCTATGGATAGGATTTACATTTACAAAATAGATCTTATTGCTGTTTTTAAAAAGGTTTTATTAAGGTCTGGAGAGATGTATGTTCTTGAAGAGGACCTGGGTTCTGTTGGGAGCACCCACATGGTGGCTAAATCCCTGTGTGTAATGCTAATTCCAGGGGATCTGACACCCTCTTTGAACCTCCATGGGTATTGCACAACTTGGGTGCATTTACATACATGCAGGCAATATACTTCTACATGTAAAATAAAAATATTTAAAATATAAAAATATTTTTAGTTTTTAGGTATTCCATATAATAGATCTTAATCAAATTTAGACCTATTCCCCACCCACACTCTCCACAGAACCCCCCTAACACACCAGTTTTCATTAATTCTGTCATGTGGGAAGATTCAGTTGTTAGATATGAATGGGCTAGCATTCCAACCACAGTATCCTAGCACATAAGTGGGAGTCATGGGACCTCCCTGGACAAACTCATGGTGACACAAAGGTCTAGATTGGACCCTGGGAATTGGAGTCACACTGCCTATTAAACCTGGTCCATTATGAATAAAGGCTCTCTCTGTATTTGAATAACTTACAATGAGTCTGTGTGCTGACTTTCCTGTGCGAGTTTTCTACATGGCTAATGGTGGGGATAAATGGATGACCCACATATGTCATATATATTAGGTCCTTTCTGGTCAAGCATTAGTACCCATATGTCCATTGATACAAGTTCATCCACTAGAGCCAATCAGCCTTTCTAGTTTATTTCCTTTAAAGATATACTATTACTCACCCAGCAGTCCCTCAGTTGCCAATAGTTTCTAGGCTACGGATGGGGCTTGTTTTCCATTCCTCTCAGCCTATGGTGAGATGTTTGTCTGATTGAGTTTGAATTGGTCTTTCACATAGTTTCAACATTGTTGCAAGTTCATATGAACAAGTTCCCAGTGGCAGGAAAACATGGTTCCTTAGGGTCATGCACCAACCTTGCCTCTTACCATCTTTCTACCCCTTCTTGTACAATGATCCCTGAGCGATGTGTGAATGAGTATTAATATAGGAGTCCTATCCAGGGACATGCACTCTGCATACTCTTATTCTCTAAAATTTAGCCATTTGTTGCCTTCTATGTGCATCAGAGTTTGTTGCATGAGGAAGCTTCGCTGGTAAGAATTGAGGGATGCATTACTATTCTCTCTAGCTCCTGTTCTGTTATGCTCCATGTGCTTTATGTGTATAGTTTCCAATGTGGCTGTGTCATTTAGGGCTGAGCATCTATCACATATATATTCTTTGTATATGACCAGATGTGAAATTCTGTAATAGCCTTCATCTGTTGCAAAAAGAAGGTTCTTTGATAAATGGTGTATAGTCTACTTTTCTAAAAATATAAGAATCCATATATAGCATAGAGTAAGAAATTTCATTTGTCGGGCTGGAGAGATGGCCTAGCGGTTAAGAGCGCCGACTGTTCTTGCAGAGGACCAGGGTTCGATCCCCAGCACTCACATGGTGGCTGAGAACCGCCCATAACTCCAATTCCAGGAGAACTCCAGTTCCAGGGGAATCCGACACCCTCTTCTCACCTCCGCGTCATTGCACGACACAGGCGCACAATCCTACATGCAGACGGCACATTCATACACATAAAATAAATAAATAAATAATTAAAAAAAAAAGAAATTTCATTTGTCTTCAGATATGACATAGATAAGGTTTTCCCTGGAATCTATGGCCTTTCCAGCCATCTATATTTGGGTATATTTACACCCATGAGTTCTTTCACACTTAGAGGGTTTTAAGTTCAATTAGATAGCTGTTGATTATCACCTAGTTAAAAGTGCCACTGCTGCACCAATAGAGAGTTAGCTGTGCCAGTCAATGCAGGTATTAGGATTTAGAGCTGAGTTGGACCATGATTTGATTTTTCTCCCTTAGCAGCTTACATAGTATCCTCCAGAACTATGAGAGCTAGTCTTCAGGAGCAAGACTTGGATGGATCTACTGTATTACCTGGTTATAACACTCCTTGGTATATACCCAAATGATTCGTCCTACTGTAGAAATATCTGTACATATATGCTTGCTGCTACTCTTTTTACAATAGCTAAGAAACAAAAAGAACTTAAACCTCCCTCAGGTAATGAGTAGATAGTGAAAATGTGGTACATTTACACAATGGAGATCTATTAAGCAGTGATAAAAGATGAAAATATGAAGTTTGCGGGTAAATTGATAGAAACAGTTATCTTAACTGAGGAAACACAGGCTTAGAAAAGCAACAAACATATATTCTCCCTCATTTGAGGATCTTAGCACCAATCCCTTATATGTGACTGTGTGTCTTGATGTAACAGCAAGAACCAGGAAAGGATGTACAGCATGGAGTAAGGAGAAAGGAAAGGCCCAAAAGAGGAGTATCATAGTAAACAGAGGTTACCAAGGGTGAAATAGGGAAAAATATTCAATTGGAAATGGAACAGGAAAAGACATACAAGGACCTATGGGAGTAAAGAAGAAGAAGGTACTAGAGAGAAGAGAAATAATAGGAGACAAGTATTATCAAGGGGGAAATGGGAGTACTTAAACTGGGAAGGGAGGAGGGAGGTTAGAGAGGGAAAGAGAAAGAAGAGAGATAAATAAAGCTTAGGTGTTGTAAAAAGCCCAGGGGAAATGTATTAACTCAAAGCACACTAAAACATACATATGATATCTGTGTATATATGTGTACACATGAAAGCTATATAACAAGGAACACAGTGCCAGAGAGGAGAATCCTACCTTCCACTTCTTAGGGTATTACAAGAAATTCCCAAAATTACATGGGCTATTGCCACAACCCTTGATTACCTCCCAGAACATGAAGGTAAGATACAATTGCTGAAGACAGGACATACTTCAGACACAGGACTTAGAGCAAAGTACCTGGATATCTTTTCTTTCTTTCTTTCTTTCTTTCTTTCTTTCTTTCTTTCTTTCTTTCTTTCTTTCTTTCTTTTCTTTCTTTTTCTTTCTTTCTCTCTCTCTCTCTCTCTCTCTCTTTCTTTCTTTCTCTTTCTCTCTCTCTCTTTATTTGGTGGGTTCTCTCGATGATTGCTTGCCCCCAAGGGTTATAGGGATGCCAGTGACATGTTTAATATCCCACCTTTTGAAGAATTGGGTTAAGGACTGGGAAGTAAAGCAAGGACCGTTGTCCGTTTTAACCTGTTTGGGCAGGCCTAGGGTGGAGAAACATTGTATAAAGTGTGATTTGGCATGGGTAGACTTTTCACCTGAGTGGGCCGTTGCCCAACAAGCCCCAGAGTATGTGTCTACTGACACAAAAATATATTTAAGTTTACCAAAAGCCGGGTAGTGGGTGACATCTGTCTGCCAGATGATATTAGGTTGAAGGCCTCGGGGATTTACTCCGGGCCCCTGCAGAGGCAGAACATTGAGAAAAGGTTTACAAGATTTACAGGTATGTACAATCCTTTTAAGTTCTGAGACCGGTATATGGGGGAACCTTACCTGTAATCCCCTCCAGTTTAAATGAGTCAATTCATGAAGCCCATTTGGTTTAGTTATGTCAATAACATTGATTTGAGAAGCTAATTTATCCGCCATAGCATTTCCTTTAGCAAGGAACCCGGGCAGGTGAGAATGACTCCTTACATGTTGGACATAAATGGACTCTGCCCGGCCCTCCAAAAGAGACTGAGCTTGTATCATGAGGGCTGATATGGGGTTTTTGTCCAGTCTTATATGTGCTCCTGGGAGAGCTGGTAGAAGATTTGTCACATACAGGCTATCAGATATAAGATTAAAGGGTTGGGTGAAGTCCTGGAGGGCCATCGTGGCCGCTAGTAACTCCTTGTATTGTGCAGAACCTTGTACCTTTTGGGTCTGCACCTTTACTGGGGCATTAAGGTTTTCTGGGGAATAGGCAATGTAAGCCCCCCCTCCTCTCCCTCCATCAGTGAAAACATACAAGGCCTCAGCCAGAATCATTTTGGAAAAGAGATTGGTGGCTACTAATTTAATGGATAGTCGTTGGAGGAGTGTGGCCCATGGAGAAGGGCCGAAATGGCAGTCCAGACTCCCCAAGAATCCTTCTAGTGCTAATGGTAACCGGGGGTGGGTATTTAATGCCCACTCCATATCTTCCATTCTGATGGGTATGACTATGGTATCAGGGTCTTTGCCATAGTGTCTGATCATTAGATTTCTGCCCTTTTTTATAGCATCAGTTATTTCATCTAATATTGAGTATACCCTTGGTGTTCCTCCAAGGGAAGTATGTACCCATTCTAACGGTTTCCCTTCTTGGACAAGCACAGCCATGGCAAGTTTTTTCCCTGGGAAGATCCAAAATATGAGGTCCTTGTCCCTATCAAATCTCTGTAGTTTGGCAGAAAACAAGGCCACAGAGAACTGGCCCAAAATGTGGAGGTGTTGTTTTGACAATTTAATTTTTTCTCCACAGGGCCTCCCCTTTTTAAGAAGGGAAAAGAGGGGGAGGAGGGTTTCAGTAGAGACTCCAACCCAGGGCCTGAGCCAATTTATTTCCCCTAAAACCTTTTGTAATTGAGTAACTTCGAGGCTCTCCGGGATGGAGATGGAGGGGAGGAGGGGTCTAACAGTGGTGAGGCAGAGCTCCGCCCCCAACACTTTGAGCGGGGGCACCCACTGGACCTTCTCTGGGGCGATGGAAAAACCACCTTCCTTGAGGCAATTGGAGACACTGTCCATCAAATTATGTAGCTGTGGTGGGTCTTTGTGTCCCAAAATGAGATCGTCCATATACATATATATAAGGACGTCTGGGTCCCCGTGTAAAAAGTTCCCCAGCAAGGAGGCCAGGTAATTTTGGCAGAAAGCGGGGCTATTGGCCATTCCCTGCGGAAGAACCACCCACTCATATCGCTGGTCTAGGCAAGCAAAATTAGTCGCCGGGATGGAAAATACAAACTTGTGACAATCCTCCGGATGAAGAGGGATAGAAAAGAAACAGTCCTTAAGATCTATAACTGCTAGCTGAAAATCAGTGGGGATGGCTGGGATCCAGGGCATCCCTCTAAGAGGAGCGCTGGCGATCTCCATTTGAGCATTTACTTTTCTTAAATCTTGTAACATTCTCCATTTCCCCGAGGCCTTTTTTATAACAAACACCGGAGTATTCCAAGGGCTGACTGAGGGGCGGATATGCCCCTGAGCAAGTAATTCTTTTATGATGTCTTTTAGGGCGACTAGTTTTTCTTCCTTGAGAGGCCACTGCTCCACCCAGACCGGTTTACCCGGTTTCCATATGATAGGTGGGACGGGTGGTGCAGTGGCCCTTAGACTTGGGGGTACGTCCTGATGAAATCTTTCTTTACCTCACTTGAGGGGCCTGGTATGTTCTCTAGGGGGTCCTCAAAAAACCTGTTGTGGTCAGTGGTAAGGACCACATCCATCTGGGCCATTATGTCTTTGCCCGCTAGGTTATCCTTTAGCCCTGGTACCACCAAGGGGCGGATACGCCCTCTCTCTCCCTCTGGCCCTATCCATGGGAGGTAGGAAGCCGTTTCCTGAGCTCTGGACGCCCCCCCAACTCCAGTGACCTGGGGCCCTGGAACCAGGTCCCAGTCTCTAGGGACCTCTTCCTTCCTAAGGACTGTTCTGTCTGCCCCAGTGTCTAGGAGACACCGGAAACTCTGTCCTCCGATGGTGAGGGTCATCCTAGGACGGTTGAAGTCACAGAGGAGGATGGTCCAGTTGACCGGGCAAGTATCAGGCCCATCTGGGCGTAGGCTAGGGCCAAGCCTCCTTTTGTATGACGGGGCTGGAAGCTGCTCCCTTTCTAGTTTAAAGGCTTCCCATGGATGTCATATTTCGACTGACAATCCCGTTTCCAGTGGTACCCCCTTTTACATCGGGGGCAGGGGGCAGACTGTCCCCTATCCCCTCCCTTCTTCTCGTTGGGGCCTTTAGGGTTTGGACAATCCCTACGATAATGGCCATCCCTGCCACATGCAAAACATCGCCCCCTCTTGCCTGGTTCATTTCTGGGGTTAGTATCCTTGCCCAGGGGGGACATGGTCTGGGACAGAGCTAATGTCAATGCTTAGACCTTGTGGGATTGTGTCCCCACGTCCTGGCTTGCTATAATCCAGGTGTGCATGGTATGATCCCTAAGGCCCGCGCATGCCTGCTTGTGATCTCCATTCATGCCTTCCCAAACTGTTAATTTAATAAATTGATCTCGAATTTCCCCAGGTGGAAGTTTTCGTTTAAGCCTCTGTTCTACTCTATCAATAAAGGAGGGGAGGTCCTCTGTAGGTTTTTGTCTCATCCCTATCATGGGGACCTCTGTGGGTCCGGTGTCCAATTTAGACCAGACGCTGACACCGCAGTCTCTCACTTGTTCCCTGTATTGGGGTACCGCCACCTGTGCCTGTTGTATCCCAGTAGTATATCCCGCCTGAGTTCCTACCAACATTCCCCATGTGACGGGTATGGGGGGATTGGCGGCTGCGTTGGCCTCCCCCTGCTTTCTGCATTCTTCCCTAAATAATGCTGTCCATCTAAGGAAGGTCGGATTTGGTAAAACCGCGGAAGCGGCATCCATCCAATCCTTTGGTACACAAGGATGGTAAGCTATGTCCTGCAGGAGTGTGTTGGTCCAAGGGGAATTGGGACCGTCCTCAGCTACTGCCTTTTTTAACTCTTTTAGGTCCTTGGCTTCCCAAGGGTACCAGTCTAAGGGGCAGCCTGGATTTGGATTGACATTGACCGGGAACACTCTGACCTCTGGGGTCCCAATGCGTGCTTTGGGATCCCCTTTTGGGGCTGAGGCAAGGCCATAGGGCAGTGGTTGACCTGTGTCTGGACCATCGACCACCGGTCTGGTAGTTTCCTGGTAGGAAATATTATGCGGGGACAGCGGGCCCTCAGGCTTCACATGTTCCGGGTCGGGGGATGACTTTGGGATCCTTTCTGTAGCAAAGTCATCCCAAGCCTGTTGGTCCTCTCCCGTGTCCAGGGAGGGGTCAATCCCACTGGAGTCTAAAGCCTTTGGTGAGGGGAGGGAATCGGGGTGAAAGGTAGCCTTGAGTGCCATGATGGTGCGGTAGAAACCTAACTGCGGCTCCACCCCAAGGATCCCTTCCCTTTCTCTAGCCAGTTTTTCCACCCTCCCCCAATACCTCCCAGGAGAAGAGGTTGGCTCCCCTGACCCAAGGGGCCAGGTATATGACATGCTCCCACACGTTTTGTGCGGTGGAGTCGCTTAACTCCAGGCCTCTAGATTTTAGCATTAATCGCAGCACCTTGAGCGCTGGGTCCTTCTCCTTTCCTGTTGCGTTTCCCATCGCGGGGACTCACCTGCCCGATAGACTGATTGGCTCCAGCCAAATTTCCAGCCTTCCTCCCAGAGTCTTCGTATCACTCTTCGTATCACGTCGGGGTCACCAGATGCGGGGGTTGCTGAGAGGGTGCAGTGCCAAGACCACCCTTTCCCAGTTTCCTCGCCGCCAAAAGTCTTCGCTCCACCGGCCCGCAGCGGAGAGGGACTGGAGAGAGCAGGCGCTGCCGAACCGAGAACCACCACGGCAGGGAGACGAGTCAAATTACAGCTCAAAGTGTTACAGCTCGATCTCAACTTTATTGTAGGTTTACATGAGCTTATATAGGGTTTGGCACATCCTTACATAGCGGTGTGTTAACTTCCAATTGGAGGCGAGGAGTAAGCACCTTTAACCTAAACCTATCCTGTCCTAGTACTATGCTTCACCTACTTAACATATATGTATATATATATATATATAATTTCCTTTATTATAGCAGTTATCATAGCTATGGAGAAAAATAAGATATACTTCTATTTTCTAAATATAGTAGTACTTAACACATTTTTAAGAAGATTAAAGTTATTATAGAGTATGCATTTCAAACATTTTTGGCCACAGAAGCAAGTTTGTGAGTTAGATTTTAGTCACTGTGACAGTATACCTAATTAGAGATAAGGGGCTAGAGTTAGTAAAGCTCACAATTTCACAGCTTCTCTCCATTGTTTGTCTTGATCACTGCAAGCAAGAGGCAAAGTATCCTGGTGCAAGGGCAGCATGGAACTAAGCTGCTCATTTCTTGGCCGCCGGAAAGGAGAGAAAGAGCAAAAGTCAGGACAGAGCCCTGGACAAGATGTCTGCTTCAAAGGCAGGCTTGAAGTGATCTTTCTCCTATTTGTCTCTAACCCCTCACACTTCATTCACTTCTCAGGCCTCAATGGATTAATGTACTAATGACATTATCAATGTGATCATCTACTTACCTCACAATAGTTTCACCAGCTGAGGACACGATTTCAACATAAGAGTTCTTGAGGAAATTTCTAGAATGAGACAGATATTACAAATGCAAACTATAAAAGCAGGGACATTATATATTTTCCACCCATCTATTATCAGTATTTGACAATAAATATCCAATAAATATTACATAAAAACAATTGTTTGGGGCTTTCTCAATGGTATGGCTGTAAGTAGTGTAACTGTGTGGCACCCATTCTTCTATTAGTAACTCTAACACACACATTCGTTCCCCAAAATTCACTAGCATCCTTTCTTCTGTTTAAACACTAACCTGGTTAAATAGATGCTTCTATACTTCTAATATATATATATATATGATATATATATAGTTATATATATATATATAGTAATTTTAAACGTGTTATTTAAACATGTTATTCTTTCCCAGTTCAATGAGATGTTGAAACATGGAAAGACATGAGACTATGATCATAGATATTCTTATAACCATTATTTGATAAACTTGTGTATGTGATTTAGTGTACTTATACTCTTTAACAGTGAAATTGGCAATGTCATTTCTTTTTCCACTGTCCCATGTCCTGGTAACAACTGATCTAAGTTTATCTTTATAAATCTGTACTTTCAAAACATCTTATAACAAAACCAATGTAACATTTGATATTTTCTATCTTAGTTCAATTAGCATATTTTCTATTTTAGCCAAATAGTGAATGTATCTGTACTTTGTATCTCTTTGTGGTCATATACACTTTCTGAACCAACTCACTTCTTGGTAATAGTTTGAAGTGGTGTACATCTCTTTGAATTCACTCACTGAGAAGTTGTTGAGTTTCTTGTATATAGATTCTTGTCCATCGGTTTCTTGAAATTTTGGATTTTATTCCTTCAAGCACCTTTGCACACCTAGCAGATGTTTTTGGCAATGGGATGAATTTCTCAAACTTCCTACTTTAACATCTTCCAAAGAATGCCATATCTTTACACATTTAACGATTTCCCTTTATTTTTTTCTTTCATCAATTTCAGCATAACGTTCCTAGACACAGACTCACTTGTGGGCTTCTAGGTGCTACTCAATAGCCTTCAACAGATGAATTTAAATTTTAAATGTAACTTCAATAACTTTTTGAAATTTTTTCATATAATATTTTGCTTTATTTCTTTTCTTGTTCTGATATGCTTATTAAAAGCATTTTTATTTAGTATACATACTTGTTTAATACCTGAGACTTCCTGCATTCTTCATTTAATTTTTTATGCTTTTATTAGAGTGAATAATTTCTGTTGATCTTCCTCAAATTTCAATCAATCATTCATTTCATATCCGAACTTGAGCTCATTTATAGTGAATATTAATATCAGTTTTAATAATTTTTAACTCAAAAAATGTAAATTTGCTTCATTTCTTTTTCAAAATTTCAGCTTTTCTATTGAGACTCCCTGCTGGGTTAATCATGAGACTAACATATCTATCTATTTCATTGACTGTAACATTTAAAAACTGATTGAAAATAATATCCAATAATAATCATAGTTTTATTAAGTGCTTTATTGCTAAATATGTTCTAAATTTTCCTAATCATTTCTATTGAAAATGAGAATATGAACACAAATTGGTAAGACATTCAACTTTGTTTTCCTTTTAAAATTGATATCTTGTTAATTTCAGATATATGTTTTGATGACACCTAGACATTTTCCCCTATTGGCTCCCCCCTTACTCTCCTCCACACAATTATCTGTACCCTACTGAGTGCATGTGTCTGTCTGTCTGTCTGTCTGTCTGTCACAGCCTATAGTCAGGTTTGGGTACCCTATTGGCCTTTTGGATGAGATCACATAAAACTTACTCTCCCCATCTCAGCAGCCATTTGTTGTCAATTGTAGAGCTGGAGTTTCTTATCTACTTCTATGCTGAGATTTTCTCTGGATTGACCTGATGTGGGACTTGAACATGTTGTCGCAATTACTGTGAGTTCTACCATGAGTAACTATCCAGCTGTCTGTAAAATTCATCCACCTTTGTCTTTTAAAATATTTCTGCCCCTTCTTCTGCAATGATTCCTGAGCCTTGGGAGACAGAAATTTGATATAGGTGCACTATTTAGGAATAAGTGGTCTTCAGCCAGTAATTCTTTGCAAGTTGTCCAGTTATGGTTCTCTGTATTGATCACCATCTTCGATTTAAGGAAGCTTTATTCCTGGGAGTTGAGTGGTTCATTAATTTATATGCATGATAAAAAGTGTCACTTTAATATTATACCTATTTGGAAGAAAAAATAGTAGAAGACTTTCTCCCATTGCATGGGAGCATTCTAGTCTCCAGTTCCTAGGCCTATTATCAATGTCAAGTATCATCTATCCTACAAAGCAGACCTTAAATCCAACTAGAAAGTAGTTGGTTACTTGCATAACATGCATGTCACTATAGCAAGGATAGGCATACCTTGCCAGGCCATTGCATATACTTTAAGAAGCTTCTATAGTGGTACATATTCATATGGCTTTTTAAAGCCTTTAATGTTAGTTATCCTTCCACATAGTCCTTCCTTTGCCCTGCCCTCACATTCTACACCCTATTTAACTCTTCCTACAGTACCATTTTCCTTTGCTTCTTTAGATCACTGCATTCTACTTCCAGAAACCATCCACCCCCTAGCCACTTATTAGTTCCTGAACTCTTCAGACTTTCACATTAAAACCTGCATAGTGAAGATTTCAAAGCTAGCATTTAGCAGTGAGAGAAAAAATATTGGTTTTGCAATGTTTTTCTGGGTCTGGGTTACTTCACTGAGGATTATTGTTTCCAGTTCCATCTATTTACCTGCAAATTTCATAATTTTAGCTTTTAAAAGCTGAAAGAATATTCCTTTATACATACCACACTTTTATTATAATTCATCACTTGACAGGCATTTAGATTATTTCAAAATCTGGCTATTATCAAAATGGTAGGAATGAATATGGGGAACAAGTGTTTCGGTAGAAGCCGATAGAGTTTTGGGGGGATAGTCCCAGGAGTGATATCCTACTTTCCTTTGCTATGATAAAAACCCTGACCAAAACCATCTTTGGGAGGAAAGGGTTTACTTGGCTTAAAAGCATAGTCCATTTTCAAGGAAAGTCAAGGAAAGAACTCAGGGCAACAACCTAGAGCACAGACCTTGGGGTTAAGATGCTTACTGACTTGACCACAGCATGCTTTCTTACAGAGCGTAAGACCAGGATGGCACTGCACACATGACAAACTCTCACATCACTCAACCATCAAAAAAAAAAAAAAATGCCCCACAGACATGACCACAGGCCAATACAATGGAGAAAATTCCTCCATTGAGGTTCCTTCTCCCAAGGGCTATCACATTGAAAGATGAATCAATCCTGCCTAAGTAGTATGGACAGATCACATGGCTTATAAATTTCGAGCTTTTCCAGGAATCTTCACATTGATTTCCATAGTGGGTCCATTAGTTGGCTTTGCCACTATGAGTGGATAAGTGTTCCCCATTCTCCACATCCTCACCAGCATTTGTCATTTTTTTTGTTTTTTTTTCTTTCTTTTTTTTTTTTTTCTTTTTTTTGTCCTTTTCGATACCGGGTCCTCCTGGCACCCCGCTGTTTCCTGGAATTCGCTCTGTAGACCAGGCTGGCCTTGAACTCACAAAGATCCGCCTGCCTCTGCCTCCCAAGTGCTAGGATTAAAGGCGTGCGCCACCACACCCAGCTTTTATTAGTGAGTCTGAGTGGGGTAAGACGAATCTCAAATTCGTTTTAGTTCACATTTACATAATGACTAAAGACGGTAAACTATTCTAAAATATTTCTCATCTTTAGAGAATTCCTGGGGGTGGGGGGGAAGGAAAGGGAAATATGCCTGAACTGAATTGGAAAATGATGTATGAAATACACAAAGCATCAATAAAAAAATGTTAAAAAATAAATAAATAAAATATACTTTGAGCCGGGCGTGATGGCACATGCCTTTAATCGTAACACTCAGGAGGCAGAGGCAGGTGATCTTTGTGAGTTCAAGGCCAGCCTGGTTTACAGAGTGAGTTCCAGGACAGCTGGGGCTACAAGGGAGATCCTGTCTCAAAAAGACAATAAAATAATAATAATAATAATAATAATAATAATAATAAATAAAATGCATTTTAATAACCTGAAAAAAAAAGAGAATTCCCTGATCAGCACCTTTTCCCCAAAATTTAACTGAGTCATTTATTTATTTATTTATTATTTATTAATTTTTTTGTCTTTTGAGACTGGTCTCTCTGTAGCCCCAGCTGTCCTGGAACTCACTATGTAGACCAGGATGGTCCTGAACTCACAGAGATCTGCCTACCTCTGTCTCCTTAGTGCTGGGATTAAAGGAGTGCACCATCATCCATGGAAAGTTGTGGGGTTTGTTTTAATATTTAGTTTTTTTAATATACTCTATCAAAGATATAGCTGGTAATGACATTTTCCTCATTATTTAACTTGCCTCTTCTCTCAAATATTGATGTAATACTTGAAGTCTTAACTACAAGAATAACACAAGTAAAAGACATAAAGGAATTAGAAATTCAAAGGGAGGAAATCAATGTACCCTTATTTAATGATGGTATGGTTTTATATATAAAAAGCCCTAAATGGTCCATCCGAAAACCCCTAGAGCAAATATAGTGCACAAAGTAACAGAATATTTTAAAAAGCCCCAAATAAGTATCCTTCTTATATATCAACATCAAACATACTAAGAAATAAATCAGGAAAATGATTCCATCATAACAGCTTCACCACCCATAAAATATCTGCAAACACACCCAGCCAAAAAAAAATGAAAGACTTTATGACATTTAAGAATGAAACATAATAAGATACCAGAAGTGGAAATATCTCCCATGTTCATCATTTGTAGGATTAATATTGTGAAAATGGCCAACCTACCAAAAGAAATCTACAAATCCAAAGCAATACCCACTATAATTCCAACACAATTCTTCGAATAATTTGAAGAATGTCAGATTTCATATGGAAGTGTGCATGTGCATAATCCTGAACAATAAAAATCTGCTGCAGACATTACAATCCCTGATCTTAAATTATATTAGAGAGCTATAGCAGTAAATGCATCATGGTTCTGGCATTAAAACAGATATTAGAACTGAAAAGCCAGATTTAAATCCATGCATTTACAGCCCCTTAATTTTTGACAAAGGATCAAAAAATACACATTGCCACAAAGACAACACGTGCAACAAATATTGTTAATAAACTGGATAGTGGCATGCAGAAGAATGATACTAGACTCATATGTCTCACAATGCACAAAACACAACTCCAAACAGATCAAGGACATGAACCTAAGAACACATACCCTATATCAAATGCAGGAGAAAGTGAGGTATATACTAGAATTTACAGGCACAGGCAATGGTCTTTCTGAACAGGACTCCTCTAGCATAAGCTTTAACTCTGAAAATTTACAAATGGGACTGCATGAAGTTCAATTTTTTAAGCTTTCTCTCTCTCTCTCTCTCTCTCTCTCTCTCTCTCTTTATCTCTCTCTCTCTCTCTCTCTCTCTCTCTCTTTCTCTCTCCCTCTTTCTCTGTCTTCTCCATTCCCTTTTCTGCCTCTGTCTATTTGTGGAGAATACAAGAATTGAAGCTTTGGAATCTGTTTCCTTAGATTTCTTTAACAATTTATATTTATTTATTTATTTATTTATTTATTTATTTATTTATTTATCTATCTATCTAAATGACCTACTCAAAAGATGGAGTAGGTGCTGGAGAGATAGGCTAGTGGTTAAGAGCACTGACTGCTCTTGCAGAGGACCGGGTTCAATCCCCAGTACCCACATGGCAGATAAGAACCGTCTGTAACTCCAATTCCAGGAGAACTCCAGTTCCAGGGGAATCTGAGACCCTCTTCTGACCTCCACGGCATTGCATGACACAGGTGCACAAACCTACAAGCAGACAGTACATTCATACACATACAAAAATAAAATTTAAATTAAAATTTATTTAAAAAAAGATGGAGTAAAGGGCTGAACAGAAACTTCACCAGTGAGGAACTAAAGATGGCTGAAAAAAAATCTTAAAAAGTGTTCAACATCGGGGGCTGGAGAGATGGCCTAGCTGTTGAGAACGCCAACTGCTCTTGCAGAGGACCCGGGTTCGATCCCCAGCACCCATATGGCGGACGAGAACCGTCTGAAACTCCAATTCCAGGAGAACTCCAGTTCCAGGGGAATCCGAGACCCTCTTCTGACCTCCGCGGCATTGCACGACACGGGTGCACAGACCTGCATGCAGATAGTACATCCATACACATACAGAAATAAATAAAATAAAATAAAAAAAAGTGTTCAACATCATTAATAATTAAAGAAATGTAAATTAAAACCACTCTCAGATATCATCTCACTGAGATAACACTAGCTAAGATCAAGAAAACAAAAGACAACAGATTCTGGAGAGGTTGTGGGGAAAGGGGAACATTCATCCACTGCTGGTGGGAATGTAAATTTGTACAACCACTATGGAAAACAGTGTGGAGAACCCTTAACAGACTCAAAATGAACTTACCACCTGACCCAGTCATACCACACCTGGGTATATACCCAAAAGACTCATCTTACTGCAAAGATACATGCACATCCATGTATATTGCAGCTCTCTTCACAATGGTGAAGAGTTGGAACCAACCCAAATGCCCCTCAACTGGTGAATGGATGACAAAAATGTGGTACATCTGCACAATGGAGTGCTATTCAGAGGTAAAGAAAGATGATATGAACTTTGCAGGTAAATGGATGGAGTTCAAAGCCATTATGTTAAGTGAAGTAACACAGTCCCAGAAAACCAAGCAGCAAATGGTTTCTCTCATTTGTGGATGCTAATACCAAATCCCTCAGGTGAAAGGCAAGCTGAACAATGTCATACTTCTGTTTAGGGGCTCTAGAATCCACCCACTACTTATTTTCAGACTCTGTAATTCTGTATATGAGTGGAGAGTATGTATCCATATTTTAGAGTAATATAAAATTAATGGAGGAAAATGTGAATTTCTAAGCATAAAAAAAGACTGAAAGATGCAGGACAGTTATGGCAGAATGCATGATCTGGGGTGGGGTGGGGGGGAGGGAAAAGGGAATATGCCTAAACTGAATTGAAAAATGATGCCTGAAATACACAAAATATCAATATAGGCACACACACACACACATACACATACACACACAAATAAGCACAAATGCTCAACAATAGCTATTTTCAATCTCAAAGAAACATTTAGCTTGCAGACCCATTTAAAGTGCAACCAGTTGTCAAGATTTCTTGATCCATTACTTCAGATCTATATTTTTTTCTTAAATGCACATACCTTGGAGTCACAGAAATTCTGAAAAACAGGGGCCTACAATGTCTTTGATGATGTTTCATAGATCCCTGGATGATTGTGAAGCACATATGCTTTGAGGAGCACATACATATTCCAGAATACTGGTAAAGCAAAGAAAATCTTTTTAAAGTGTTCTACAATAAATTTTATACAGAATGTTTTCTATTGCTCCATGAGAAATTTATTCTTAAATACACAGAAAAGAAAAATGGCATATAGAAAGTAATAGTGACTTTGGTCAACATAGATCTTACTTGGTGTAGAAGTCTATAACTGAAGCACAACTGCTTTGAAAACTAAGACTTAATTGCTTCCTTACAGTATTTTCTACACTAAGTGCAATTCATTCTGGATATGTGGAGGCCACATATTTAATTAATCACTCAAATTTGAAGACAGGATTAAGCCAAATGTATCTAATTTTACTGCTAAAGTGACTGTCCAATATATGTCAGTAAATTATTATCCTCATAAGTACTTTGACCAGGTGTAAACAGCACATGGAGAACAAGTTTGGTTTAAAAGGCTGGCGTTCTGCTCTTAAGTATGTGCTTGGTAGAGCTAGGTATGCCAAATGGTCTTTCTGTTTCAACATCCTCTTTAGTAATCATAGGCTATGAACTAGATGGTTTAACAATCATGTCTAAATATCTGTCTACAGAGCAGCTACATTCCATTTTGTTTTATAAGAGTTTCTTGATTTATACTCTAAAATGAGTGAAAAGGAAACTAAAGCCTCTCTATTTTTAAGTAGTTTATTTGTAAATCCTATGTAAACCTAGGGTTTGGTGATACAATTGTCTTTTAATTTTCACACTTTAACCAAAACTTTTCTTTTTATTCTTCTTAAGTGATATGGTACAATATATAAATATATGTCTTATACATAGGTATGCAGCAAATAAATAATTTATTAATATTCTGCATTTCCCCAAAATAAAGCATGACTTTTTGCTCCCACACTGATTATGTTACAGGGAGGGTTCAGCCACTGGGTATACTGAGTGTAGGTATTAGCAGTTGATCAGAAAGAAGATTGCTTCCTTAGTGAAAATGCTGACACAGCCATCTCTGCATGGGCCAGTAATGGAGGTCAGTCCACACAAGTCTGAGAAAAATCCTAGCACGAGTCAACATACTGTCTGTTCACAATCCCTACAAAAGTAAACTTTTGCTTTTGTTCTGATATTGATTTATTTTTTTAAACCCTAATCTTAAAAAAAATGAAAAATCACAAGCTTTCTTGGTATAAGTGTGTTAGAATTGCCAGTAAAGCCATGTGATGACAGCTATGAACACTAAAATCATCTAGGAGAAATGAAAATAGAGACAGGCTTGAAGAACTCATAGGTTACCTCATTTTTGACCCATATTTATTTTATTTCACCGAACTCTCTATATCTATATCTCTATATCCTCTCCTATATATATATTTATCTGTAAACGCTCTGTATCTTCATGGTAGGTGATATGAGAAGCCAAGGTAAAGTTCCTCTAGAGAAGGCTACATTGGTAATAATAGAAAGAAAACATAAAAAATGGGCCAAACAAAAATTTCACTGTTCTACTAATAAAAGTATTTAGCTATTTGCTTTTTATCACTCTGCCAAAATATTTGATGCTAACAACATAAAGGAAATTAGTATATTGCTCATCATTTTGGAAATTGTAGTTTTTGGTCACTTGGTCCTTTTGTTTAAGGGTCTGTGGAAAGGGACAACATTATTATAGGAGAGTGTAACAGAAGATAACTGCTCATCTCATGGCAACCACACAGAAGAGAAAGAAAAAAGAGAGAAAGACAGGACAACATACACACACACATAGAAAGAGAGAGGAGAGCGAGAGAGAGAGAGAGAGAGAGAGAGAGAGAGAGAGAGAGACAGAAAATTGAGAGATCAAGGATAGGGCCAGGGTACCAATAAACTCTTCCACAGAAAGCTTCCTGCCCTAGTGTCTTTTCCTGTTGCTACGCTAAAATGATTCTGAGAAAAGCAACTAAAGAAAAGAGGTTTATTCAGGTTTATAATCAGAGGTACAGTCCATCAAGTCAGTTTTGGAAGTCAAGGAAGCAGAAGCTTGAAGCAGCTGGGTGCATTACAATTAGAAAGCAGAGATCATTGAACATGTCCTGCCGCTCAGTTCCATTTTTTATTTATACCATATATGACCCTAGTAAGAGAAGGGTGCAGAGGACAGATCTTCTCATCTCAGTTACTGAAATCAAGATAACCCCCATAGACAGGGGAAAAGGTCAGTATCCCAGTTGAATCTAAATTCTGACAAATATACAATAAATACAATCATCAACTTCCTTCCCCAATAATCTACCTCCATTAGCTAGCCACTACCTTACAATGTTTCTGCTATCTCCTAATAGCACCATTGTCTGAGAATGTTCTTTCAGTACAAGGACTTTAGAAATACATATCATTGTGTTGCTCTGAATTTATAATGACAGCTTTTCAATGAGGAAAATGTTTATCCTTTAAAATTGGAGAGCTCTGTAGGAGGAGGAATGACACATTTTTAAAGGAAACAGGAAAATGATTCAAAAGTGGATTGCACAAATTCAAAACAGATGGACAAAGGATCAGCAACAAGAATACAGTAGTTTTATGAACCTTCAACTTTAGAAGGTAGATGGTTTGAGGCAATTAATTATATTGTTTACTAGCAAAGGAGTTGTTCAAATAGCTGCTGGAAGACAGCTTCGGAAAACAGAACAAACAAGCCAACTACTCAGGAGAGCAGGCAGGTATAATTTATTACAAAATACTGAATGATTTGGAAGAAATTCAGAACCCTAAATCATTAGCAAGCACAACTGTGTTTTATATCTATCTTTTAGTGAGGAAAAAATATTGATAACATTCTGCACACTTTATGATCAGATTTGCTACTAGATTTAATGAGAAATCTTAATAATGGAAAATTTTTGTCACCACATCAAGTTTCTAATAAATCTATATATCTAAAATGTACTGGTGCAATTCCAAGATATGTTGAGTTTTAGTCTTTCCCAGTCTCAATGGTATCTTGTCTTATGCTGATTCATGACAAATCCCTATACACAGTCTTCAAAATCAATCCCACTTCCCTCTCCTTGTAACATATCAGAACCAAAAGAGACACAGTTTGGTAATGGCTCCATTCAATTTGTCCTTTGAAAATTTCACATATGTATAAATTACAGTTTTATTACTATAACTTTTTGACGGTAGATTATGACTTGAAATGTTTTGATAGTGCCAGCAGTCTTAAATTTAAATGAATTACCACATGAAAGTAATTTCCTGGCATGCTCTTTTCTTTAACTGAAGGGCTTTATCCTCAATGAGTACATACTTCAACTCTGGCAAATAAGCATTAATAGAAGTACTTTGGGTAAAATGAGGTGATAATGAAGCAGGATTTAATATCTGTGCCAAAATCATAGGCTAATTTAGAAAGTATAAATGAAACAGTTGATCAGAATTGAATTATGGAATGTGTTTTTCTTTGAAAATTATACAAGTTTTATTCAGCTTGGGAATGGCTCCAATTTATCCATCTTTTGGTTTAGAAAGACCTCATTTGCTGGCTAAGAGCTTCTGGTTTCTCCTGCCTAGGTATCTTGCTTCTATGACAGATGCTACCAATTATCTCCTTCCACCTGCAAGAACCAGGTAAGAAGAACTGTGATTAGCTGCTGTGTTCATCAGAAATCAATTAGAAATGTTGGGCCTGAGCCAAATAACTGTCTACTAGTTTCACTATTACTGTGTGCTGGGAACTTGCTAAAAATTCACCATTCTCCTGAGTTCCTCTTGGCCCTTGCCTGCCGCCTTGCCATTTGACTGTTCATTTGGTATTCTTCGCAGGTATGCCCCCACTGCCCCTAACTCGGGGCTTCCTACCCTTCTCTCCACCCTGATGTTTTTCTTCTCAGTATTGCTGTCCACATGCCTAACTTCTGAGTTTCTTTGTCAGCGGGAGTCCTCCAAATAACGGAGTATGCCTCAATACTGCTAGGATATTTCTTAGTCGTATTACCATTACCTATTTGGGAATTGTTTTCTATTTAAAGACACCAATAATGATAACTATTGAAGGAATTGCCTATCAATTAAAACTTCAAAAGAAATCAAAATAGCTGGGTCAAAACAGCTAGTCTGAACCTTCCACCACCTTCACCATTGGATAGAGTGGGTTGAGCGTAGGTTTAGGGAGTAAGTAGGTCATCTCCACAAAATATTTTGATGACTTGACTTAGCCCATATGTAAGTAAATAAGAGTGCTATTTCATAGGAATATCATTTATACGTAAACAGATCCTGGCCAAATGTCCCAGTATAGGTTATAATGAGCCTTAGTATCACTTCCTAGGTAATTCGCATTGCAAGGACAGCTCTATGTACTACAAAATGTAGATATTTGATACTTAGAAATGAGCTTTATGTGGGATTAGTTTGTCATTATTATTTACAATATTGTAATAATACACTCTGAACTAAAGAAGCCTATTCAGTAGTAAGAGACCTTTTTCAGCTGTACTTGAGATTGCTGCTTTGAAAGAATACATAATTCACTTTCCATAAAATAATTTTCTGAAACTTGATACTGGTTAAGATCTCTGAGAAAGAGGACTCTCCTTTTACACTTTAAATATGTACATTAGCATATTACATTTGGTTTTATTTTGAGAGTATCTAGATTTGAATCCTTCTTTCTGCAGTTTTTACTTGTAGGCTTTGGAAAATTACCTAGCTCTTTATTCAAAAAATAGATGAAAGGAATAACATTTATAGTAAGGCATGCATATTTCAGAAAAAAAAATACTAAGATTGAGCCTAATGTTCAATGTTATTATTAGGATTCAGTGCCAAACTTGTTCCACAATAACAACTAAAGATCATGGGCTTAGAGTTAAACCAATAGGGAAACAAGCACTTTAAAATCAGTGCAGTACTTGGGACTAGAGGTACAATACAGTTCAATGTTGCTTGCCTGCCAAGCAGGAGACCCCAAGTTGGATTCCAATACCATACACAAAATGTTGATCTACTGATGGTTTTACAATCTCCACAAATGGGAAATGAGATAAATGACTACATATTCAGAGGAGGCTAAATCTAGTGTTCTTTCCTTTAAAAAGATATATCTGCTCTATATAAGGCACAAATGAATGTCACCCTCTGAACATAAATGAAATATATCTATGCCCTTGAAACTTAAAATGCCAACACAGCATTGATACCTCCTAAGAACTCTTAGAAATGCAGACTCTGATTCTACCAAGGAAATGCTTATTAGATATCTGTTTTTTTTTCTAAAATACAATTTCTGTATTTCAATGTTATTATTTACAAAAAAAAAAAAAAAAGCAGTATGAACAGGGAGGGAGGTAGTAAGAATGCGTGCTTGGTCACTCATCGGAGAGATAGGCAGCAAGGGTCCAAAGGCTGCTTTCCCCTACCTTTTGCTTCTGACAGCAGTGAACAAGGAGAACGCCAAAAGGGCACCACCAGGGCTCAAGTGAGCAAGGTCAGCTTGTGTAGGCACAGCAGTTTTTTTAAAAAGACGCTCCACAATAACACACATACATGTTAAAATTGGCACGCTAAATTGTTTTTGTCAATTTCAGGTGTTTCTTTCAAATTTTTTTTTCCAAATATACTCATATTATTTCTAAATGTTGTAAATCCATTATTATTGCAACAGCCTGCCATTGAAATTTGTGATTTAATAATCATCTACAATATAGGAATTATCTCACTAATATTCAGTGTAGTACAAAGAAAGGAAGAAAGTAGGGCAGAACATAAAGGTGAAACTTTGCACGGGAGAAAAAAAATCATTGTTAATTGAATGCATTTATCTCCTAGTAGACACACACCTTTAATTCAAGCACTCCAGAGGCAGAAGTAGGTGGATATCTGTGAGATCTAGGGGAGCATGGTCTATGTACCAAGTTCCAGTCTAGCTGGAGCTACAGGGAGGCTCTTTATCAAAATTAAATGAAAGTAAGTTCAAAAAACACAAAAATCTAAGATAAAATCCCACATAATTTGACTTAAGAATAGTGTTAATGGACTGAAGTCTTGGCAGTTAAGAGCTCTTGCTCCTTGTGCAAAAAAACAAAAAGGGAGATTTGGTTCTTAGCACTCAGTTGGCAGCTAACAACCTTCCATAACTATAGTACCAGGGATGTGATACCTTCTTCTGGCCTCCACAGGCCCCAAACACAGATGTTGTATACATACATATAGACCAGAAAAACATTTGTATACATAAAATCATATAAAATGTTTTAAATGACAATTCTTTTAAATAGAATAATTCTTTCCTTTTTCTTCTTTTCTTTTTATATTTTATTTTATTTTATGTTTATGAGTATTGCCTGCATGTAGGTAGGTGTCTGTGTTGTGCAATGCACTTGGAAGTCAAAATAGAGTGTCAGATCCCCTGGAACTGGAATTACAGATGGTTTTTCGTAGCTATTTCTATGCTGGGAATTGAACTCAGGTCCTCTGCAAAAGTAGTCAGTGCTCTTAACTGCTGAGTCATCTCTAGAGCTTCTAAGTAAAAATAATTCTTATGGTCCCACTGTCTACATTTTTTTTTCACATAAATCTATAGAGTTCAGATATACATCACAAGCACTGATGCAAACATTTATTTTATGGTTCTTTTGAAAATAATTCAGAACAAACTTCAATATGACATCTTTCATGCATAATTTGATTTGTAAAATGTTTTCAAGAAATTTTATTAAGACCATTTTATATATCAGATTTGTTCAGAAAAACTTGTGCTATATAGTTCTACTGGAGAGCGTTTATAATACCATTTTTAGTCATAAAAGTTCTAAAATTCCAAATGCAATAAAGCAGTTGTTGAATTAATGATGCTAATAATTCTAAGAAATACAGTGTTAGTTTAAAATGAATTTATTTCGTGGAAACGTTAAAGAGTAATTTAGTAAAGGAAATCCTACTATGCCTAAATTTGTAGAATCAGCAACAGGAAGTTCATTTTAAATCTGGGTCTGTCCTGGGATATTGAAAACATTGATCAGCTTTGGAATGATAGAAATCAAAGAAGATAAAACAAGCATGAATGCCAGCAACATCACTTGCTTTTTATCCCAATCTCAAAAAGCAGCCAAGAAGGTGACAAGACAGAGGTGGATGCAGAATGGAAAAGAATAGAAAATTTCAATTATTTTCTGAGTGGAAGTTGTTGTCATGCAGTATTCAAAAGGAGAAAAATTCAAATATCTCCTTTGATTGTTTTAGAGAGCATATTTGCTTAGCTTTCTCTTCTTGCTTTTGTGTTAGAAATAGAGGCAATTTAAAAAAAGAGAAAATTAAGGAAGCTGTCAATTATTAACCAGCTGTTACTGTTCTGAGTCAGTGACTGTGGAGGTTGACTGGCTTATTCTGCTACCTGAGCCAGAGGCTGTGGTTCAGTGTTCTGTGTTCTTACATGGCCTGGGAATTCTCTGTATATTACGATTCTTTGGCCCCACAGGCCACCCAGGCTCCAGAGGATTAGTTCACACCAAAGGATATCTGGGGAAACAAAGGACTCATTAGGCCTTAACATAAATGACAGGATGCATGAAATTCAGTGAGGAGCTACAAGGGGAGCAGATAGAGAATGGGTGTTAATATGATTAAAATGTATGAAATGCACAAAAATTCAATTAAAATATCTATATTGTAAAAAAAATAGAAAGAATAAATCTGTGACTGAAATTTATATTACCACCAGAAGTAGTCATCAATAGCATCTGGATCTGGTTAAATAATGCCCAAGGTGGAGATATCAACATTTCAAGAAGCCTGGGCATAAATGGTGGGTAAATGTGAGAAATGGAGCAATAAGCTCATAATAATAAATACCTGAGAAAGCACAACTTTTAAATTTAAAATTGTTATTTTAAAATAATAAAACAGAAGTTGAATATCATCTTCATGGAAATTGAAGCAAAAGGGAAAATTCAGACCTTTTTATCCAGATACAAGTAAATATGACAATGCCCTTTTGCTAAAAGTGTATTGAACTTTTAGTGACACATCATCATACTTTAAAGGATAAAAAGTTCACCACTTTAAAGAAAAACTTCCAGAAATTCTGCTTGTTATGCAAATTTCAAAATCATGAATTTTAAAGCAAAACCAAAATTTGTCTCACTAATAAGCAATCAAAATGTGCACCTTTGATATTTTGCCAGGAATGTTCCACATAAAATATAGCATGGTTGAGCATGTACAAAAACAAGAGCACTTTAGGCTCAGTTTCTACAGAGTCCTTATGAGAGAAAGAAACCTTACATCTTCTTCCTTCAACTTCACTGAAATCAAATGAGCTGAAGAAGAAAAGACAATGTGTGTGACTAAGATAACCTTTTTGAAGTATTAGAAATAGAAACGACGGATTATTATTATTTTTTTTTTTTTTTGAGACAGGGTCTCCCTCTAGCCCCAGCTGGCCTGGAACTCACTCTGTAGACCAGTCTGGCCTTGAACTCACAGAGATCCACCTGCCTCTGCCTCCAGAATGCTAGGATTAAAGGCATGTGCCACCACACCCTGCTTAAAGACAGTTCTTAGCCGCGATGTGGGTGCTGGAAATGGAATCCTGGTCCTCTGCAAGTGCAGTCTGTGCTCTTAACCACACTGAGCCATCCCTCCAGCCCCCAGATTAATATTTGGTAGACAAATATTTATTTTAAAATTAATTTTGTGACTTGATTTTTTCTGCAGATTCACAGTTAATACATTATCATATTTCAAACATGGGAATTATTCAGTTAGTCACAGAACTTTTAGGAGGTATGATGATGCTGGAGGAAACATGTCATACAGGGTGGGCTTTTTATTCATGTCCAGGTCCTTTATGTTTGCCTGTACCTATTTGAAGATTGCTCAGGTTTCTGCTTTAAATGTCTCCTCTGGCAAATATTTCCACATCATATTTACTCTCCCTCTGGAACCATAGCCCAAATAAACTCTTCCTTCTGTCAGTAAAGGTAGTCATGATATTTTAGCACAGCAACAGTAAAGTAGCCAATACAGAAGTTGGTAGCAGGAAGTAGTATGTTGTTGTGAAGAACCTGACTGACCATTTTGGGTTTTATGGAGAAATATGGAAGACTTCAGAATTTTGGTCTATGAAATGGTTAGATGCTGTAAGCAGAGCTTAATGGGCCTTTCTAGTAGGAGCCCAGAAGAAAGTAATGCTGAGACCAATGAAGTTCTAGTGAACAATGAGGATTTAAACAGCAACTGAGCTGGAGGTCCTTCCTGTGGTAATGTGAAGGAATCTGGCTGTCTTCTGCTCACAGAGTAAGAACTTGGCCTGAAGCTAAACTGAAAAGTAATGGACTAATTTCTTTCATCAAGGAAATTTCAAGATAGCCTATCACTGAATTTGTAGCAAAGATATTAATATTGAATATTGTGCAGAACTACACGAAAAATAGCAAATGATACAGAAAGAAATGCAAAATGTATGGTTTGGAGAAAAATGAAGTGTACTACCAAGCTTAATGTTGCAACCAAATCCTTTTTTGGAGAGGTCAACAGGTAGTATATGGCAGCAGAGACTCTGTAAGAAGAAAACTGATAGGTTAAGAGCCCATGCATGGAAGTGTTGGTTATGGCAGAGCCCCTCAAGATGTCATGGATGCCAGTTCCATGAGAGATTTTCCAAGCAGAATTGTGTACAAGGGGTGGAATTGTATACAAGGGGTGGAACTGTATACAAGGGGTGGAATTGTATACAAGGCGTGCAAGATATACCTCACAGGCAGAAAACTCACGTAGCTATCTAAGCCCTTTAGAACTAAACTCCCAGACCTCAGACATGCAAGGGTATTTGCTATGATAATTTTCAGTTTTGTTTGGCCTTGTATTTCCTCACTATTCTTGTTCATCCTTTTTGGAATAGGAGTGTGCATTCCATGCCATTGAACATTGGAAGCATATGGATTCCATATTTTATTTCTTCAGGGGGTTTCAGTTAAGAGAGTGCCCTGAGTATCAGAAGAGACTTAAAATGCTAGACTTTAGGGCAGTGTTGAGTATGTATACATGGGGGCTTTTGAATTTGGACTAAATGCATTTTGTATTATAATACCGACATGAGCCTATAGGGTTCAGGAAGTAGAATGTGATGGTTTCAATGATGTACAAGTACTTGAACACTACAGGTGTTAGTGCTGTTTGGGGAGGATCAAACAAACTCTTCTATAGCTTAACTTGGACATGCTGTTTTATGACAACTGCAATAAATAAATAAATAAATAAATAAATAAATAAATAAATAAATAAAGCTACTCAGCCTCTCTAGAACTAAGAGATAGATCAACTCTAAGTGTCAGTTCAAACCAGCAAATCAGGAGAATTATTCTTTTACAACTCATGTTTCCTACCCATCTCAGAATTGTAATCTCAAATAGAAATATGTAAAATGCAAATGTGAGTTCCTTAAGGAATTAAAAAAAATTCTGGTAGCATAGAAAAACTAATAGTAAGAAAACATAGGAAAACTAAATAAGCACATATCATTAAAGCTGTTTTGTTTATAGCAATTGAAAAATTGTTGCTTTGCCTTGTATTCAACATAAAAATAAGATAATTTTATGTATTATTATTATTGAAATTAGTTAGAATTTCCTACATGTATATAATGTATTCTAATGACTCACACTCCCTAACCTCTTTTACATTCCCCCTACTTCTGTTAACCCCTGGTCCCTACAAGTCCTTTTCCTGTGTCCCTTTTTGTTTTACGGCTCATTGAGTTCAATCAGGGCTGTTTCTGTGACCACAGGTGTTTGACTTTCCAGCACAGACTGGTGGTGTCATTAGGAGGACACACTGAAGATAGTGATTTCTTTACCCCCAGAATGCATCAGTGGCCTGCCAGTAGTTCAGCCAGGAGGGGTAAACCGCTCCCTCACCCATGACTATCCCAGTCATTTGCCTGTTCAGTGCTGGCAAACTCTGCTGCTGTGAAGTCATGATTTCGATGCTGTTTCAGGCTTAGAAGACAGCATTTCCTCAATACTTTTCCCAGGTTTCTAAATTTTTCATTATTTCTGCTCCTCCTATGTGATATTATTTGAGAATGCTTCTCTTACTAATGCTTAGGTACCATTTGTCTGCAGGTATAAAATCAGATGCTTAGAAAAGAGTTGGACATCTTGTCAATTTATTTATTTATAATTTGTAATGGGTTAAGGTATACAAATGGCCTATATATTTTTTCTGAATTACACAACATCACATTATAACACTTTCTTTTACTTGTAGGACGATTTAAAGGTACTAAGCTTAAATTTCCTTCCCAAATACGTAGCATACAGTCAATGAGAAACAGTTTGGGTAAATTTAATGAAAGCTTATGCCTTGGCTCCTGTTTATGGGTATGTGTAATACAACTTAGGCATCTATAGGTCAAAACATAAAAACCGAAAAAATAGAAAAAGACGGAGGTGGGAGGTGGGGTACTATCCTTTCTGGGATACAAATGGAAAACTCTGTGTTCCAATCCTATTGATAAATTTTCAATTTTTCTGATCTTGAAACTAACAATGGGAGGAACTATGTTCCCACAGGTAAAAATCACCATTCTAAATGCCTGAAAACATACAACTTTTGGCTGTGCAGGATGAACTGGGGAATGCCAGCAGAGAGGTTGACCCATCTGAACATTAAGGAATGAGGAACCTCAGAATGCCTGAGTCATGGACACTGAGCAACTCTCTGAATAATATTGGGGTTGACTGTTTATAATGGACCCTAATGAAGTTTACCTTCCAGGTGCTGAGAAACCTTCCTACCTCTCCCCTTTTTTAGGAAAAAGAAAAACATGATGGTAATGAAACCACTCCCTAACTGTAAACTAGAGCCAACTGTTACAGTGGTAATTTCCTATAAAACAGGCATAACGTATTAACTGATTGATAGGCATAGGAACTGTGAAAGGATATTTCCCTAACTAGAGCCAAATTCAATAGTAAAGTGTTTATAAGTTGTGTAATTAAGCCAAATATATTACTACAGGAAAGCTCTGACATCAGCAATGAATTATTCTGCCTAGGAGATGTTGGCTAGGGGATTCAAACCCGCCCCCCCCAAATTATAAAGGCCTTTTGCCTATAAGTGGGATATATGCAAGGAGAAAGGCAGTAAGTCCCTGTTGTCGAAGACCTGGTGTGAGCATGAAAAATGTTATGAGACGTCACTTGCTAGCGTACAACTGGCCTCTGAAATGCTAGAGAGCGTTACCAAAGGCCACTAAAGCAATACAGCAAAATATTGGTCTCCCTGAGACAAGCAAGACTCCTCCGTCAATATCAGCTACACCTCAACAGCCTGGAGATACTGTGCAACAGTGGCAGCCAAGTGTCTATATATATCCCAAATCTATTTGGCTATTAGCTCTCTCCTTGGAGGAATAACTCACAGCGGATGCCACAAGCTTATGTCCTCTAGTGGTTAGGAGATGTTATAAGCCACAATAAGAACTTGTCACCCTTTATAGAGAAACCACAGTTTGCGGATTAGCATACCATCCAAGCATCTGTGTCTATGCTCACAGCTTAGCTTGACATAATAATTGGTACTGCTTAAATGCCTGTACATCCAATAGCTTGTGCTTTGTTAGTATGACTAAAAAGGGTATCACTGGGAAAGCTGTCAATCCATGAAGGGAAACAACCTGAACAGACTGGAGTCCAAAATGACAACTCCAAAGAAATTAGACTGTTTTCTTCTCACCCACTTGTGCCCCTTTCCCAAAGCCCAGGGAACAAACTGCGGAAGAGGAGGCGTGGTAGATTGTAAGGGCTGTGGAGAGATAGGGGTGAATCATGAGACTACAGGAATATAGTCTGGACTCCTGATTGATCAACATGTCTGTGCATACAAGCTTCTCCAACTGGTCTATGGGAACCTTGGGTTGTTCAAAATTTGGACATAGATACTTGCAAAATGCACCAATTACCTGATTGTATGACATAATGAGTGACATCAATGCTATCTGCAAACAACTATGTCATTAAAAATAAAAGAAAACAGTAACAAGTACCTCTGCTGAGGGCTTATGGTCTCCACAGCCATGGGGTTTTACTGAATTTCTAGGTTCTATTCCACCTTTGAGAAAGACATAGAAACCAGAGAATAACAGATTGCTTCCAACAATAATTGTTCTAGTCTCATTTCTGATACTATGTCAAATACCTTGATGAACTGTGATTTTGAGATGCAAGGGTTTATTTGGCTTATAAATCGAGGTCAGAATTCACCATGTCTGGAAATTCAAGGCAGGTACTCATCTAGGTAGTTATATCACATGCATAGTCAAGAGCAGTGAGAAAATAAACACATTGTTGTTTGCATGCTTGCTTTCTCCTGTCTTACCCAGCTAAGGAACTTCTATCTAAAGAAAGATGCTGCCCATAGTAGACTGGGACTTCCCACATCAGTTACTCCAGACAATCTCCTATAGACACACTCAGTTCAACCCAAAGTATAAAATCCCTGATTGAGCCTGTCTTCCCAGATGATTCTAGGTTGTTTTAAGTTCGCAGAGGTAATCCTCACAACAGCATCCCCTATTGCACCTGTGGGCACATCTTGGTTGGTATTGTAGTTCATAGTGCTCACATCCAGTTGAGAAACCTAATAGCTTTTCTTCCTTAGAAGCCTAACTAGCACCTTTATGAAAGTTAGTTATCCAGGAGGAAACTCTCTGCTCAGTTCCACTTGTTTCTCTTTATCTTGCAAACAAATGGGTGTTGTCATCAGCAATAGGGCCTTATCCTTTGTTCTGGTTGCTTTTGAAATGCAGGGTCTATATGATCCTAACTGGATATTTAATTACAACCAATTATAAAGTATAAATTATAAAAGTATGATTATAAAATTATAAGTATAAATTATATATTTAATAGTTGTGTGTATCTAGTGGCACCCCTATTGAACAACAGAGCATTAGATGTTCTAGTTTTCCCAATTTTTAATGACAAGTGAAAAAAATCACCTTAGAAATATTTACAACTTAGACCTCTTATAAGCAAAGAAAAGTGGAGAAAGGGAGAAGTAAACTTCTCAGGTTAAATAAAATATATGACATTTAAAAAATCTCCGGAACTCTGGTGGGCATGGTGGTGCATGCCTTTAATCCTAGCACTTGGGAGGCAGAGGCAGGTGTATCTATGTGAGTTCAAGGCCTGCCTGGTCTACAAAGTGAGCTCCAGGCCAGCTGGGACTAACGGTAGACCCTGTCTTAAAAAGACAAAAATAAATCTCCAGAACCATCTTTTATTTCTCATTTGTAACATGTGTTTTCATGATGCTAATGAGATTAATAATTAGAAATATTTCTACTTTAATAAATCACTTTTAAGATTCATTTTGAATATGTGAGCATGGATGTGGTATATGTATATGAGTGGGAGTGCTTCTTATGGGTTTATGATCCCTATGGACTTGGAGTTGCAAGCTGTTATGTGTCACCCTAGGTGCACTCTGGTAATCAAATGGGTCCTTTAAAGTAGCAGTATGCACTCATTCTCTAAGCCAACTCTACAGCAACTAGAAAGACTTTTTAATTTTTTTTAGAAAATAATTTCTATGATGGTTTTTTTATTGATGCTTTGTGTATTTCATACATCATTTTCCAATTCAGTTCAGGCATATTTCCCTTTCCCTTCCCCCCACCCCACCCCGCCCCATCCCAGATTATGCATTCTGCCATAACTGACCTGCATCTTTCTCTCAGTTTCTTTTTTCATTTTTTAGCAATAAGTGATAATTTATGAGTACAAGCATCCCTCATGTAAAACCAATTTGCAGGCTGTTGTGCCCAAACCCACATAGCCCATGGGTCCCACCATCCAGCGGGGGGGGGGGGCGAGGGGGGCTTGTATGTTCAATCAAGTTGATCAAATGAGTGTCCAGACTATATTGCTGTAGTTTCACCACCCCAATTGAAGCCCTTACATTCTACCACGCCCTCTCTTCTGCAGATTGTTCCCTAGGCTTAGAAAAGGGGCACAGGTGGATGAGAAGCAAAACAGTCTACTTTCTCTGGAGCTGTTGTCTTGGACTCTGGTCAATTCTGGCTGTTTCCT
>VZQC01000292.1:1734016-1747165 GCA_009823505.1 Rhizomys pruinosus
AGTCCGCAAGGCTGGATGTCTCAGGAGTCCCAGTCTAGTGCTGAAGGCCCGAATGGATTCCAGGAGATCTGCCAGTCTCAGTACACGCTGGGATCCGAAAGGTTGATCACAGCAGCAAGACAAACTCACCAGATGAGAGAGAGGCAAGCCGCAGGAAGAAGGAAAAAAGGGGCCAGCTCCCGCTGCCGTGGCCTTAAATACTGCCTGCCAGCAGAAGGTAACACCCACATTTGGGGTGGGCCATCCGGGTTGAGGTGGTCCAATCAGAAGACCCTTTTCTCTTATTTGTTCCTTAGTCCAGTCAAGTTGACACCCAGGATTAACCATGACAGTATGTTAATCCATGAATTACATTTTTTCCTGCTAAATATGACAGGGTCTTACTGTGGCTTATAACATCTCCTAACCAGTAGAGGATGGAAGCTTGTGGCATCAGCTGTGGGTTATTCCTCCAAGGAGAGAGCCAATAGCCAATTAGATTTGGGATATACAGGCATATGGCTGCCTCTGCGGCACAGTATTTCCAGGCAGGGCATTACATCTTTATTAAGGGAACAACTGATGATGAAGATCTCACAATCATGTATATTATATGCACCAAACTTTATAAAGACAATTCTTCAGGATCTCAAGGCACAGATTAACTCTAGCACACTAATAGTAGGGGACTTCGATACCCCATTAAGTCCCCTAGACAGATCAACAGGACAAAGGATAAACAGAGAGACATCTGAACAAAAAGACATAATATACCAAATGGACCTCACAGACATCTATCGAATATTTCACCCAAACACCAGAGAATACACTTTCTACTCAGCACTTCATGGAACATTCTCCAAAATAGACCATATACTGGGACACAGAAAAAAACTCAACAAATATAAAAAGATTGAAATAATCTCATTCATTCTGTCAGACCACAGTGCAATAAAACTCAATATTAACACCAGGATAAACCCTACAACCTACAGGAACACATGGAGAATAAACAGCACTCTCCTGAATAATGAATGGGTCAAGGAAGAAATAAGAAAGAAAAACATTCCTGGAACTGAGTGACAATGATAAAACAACACAGCAAAATCTATGGGAAACTTTAAAAGCAGTCCTAAGAGGGAAGTTTATAACTCTAAGCGCCTACATTAAAAAAACAGAAAGAGCATAAGTGAATGATCTAACACTGCAGCTAAAAATACTTGAGAGACAAGAACAATGAACCCTAAACGGAGCAGACAAGAAGAAATAACTGAAATCAGAGCAGAGATCAATGAAATAGAAACAAAGAAAATAATACAAAAAAATCAATGAATCCAAAAGTTGGTTCTTTGAGAGAATAAACAAGATAGACAGACCTTTAGCCCATTAACCAAAAGAAAGAGGGAACAACTCCAAATCAATAGAATCTGTGACAAAAGGGGAAATATCACAACATACAATGAAAAGATCCAGACAATCATACAGGAATACTTCAAAATCTTATATTCTACTAAGTTTGAAAACCTAGAAGAAATGGATGAATATCTGAAATCCTGGGAATCACCAAAGCTCAACCAAGAAGAGATTGACAGCCTACATAGACAGCACAGGAAGAAATCGATGATGTAATAATTAGCTTCCCAACCAAAAAATGCCCAGGCCCAGAAGGTTTCATGGCAGAATTCTATAAAATACTTCGAAACGACTTACAACCATTACTACTCAAATTGTTTAGAAGGATACAAACGGAGGGAGTTCTCCCAGATTCCTTCTATGAAGCCAGCATCATGCTACTACCAAAACCAGGGAAAAATACAACCAAAAAGGAGAACTATAGACCCATCTCCCTAATGGACACAGATGCCAAAATTCTAAGCAGGATACTGGCAAATTGCAAACAAACTCACATCAAGAAAATCATTCACCATGACCAAGTTGGATTCATACCAGAGATGCAGGGATGGTTCAACATATGAAAATCAATAAATATCATCAAACATATAAATGGACTGAAGGACAAAAACCACACCGTCATCTCAATTGATGTGGAGAAAGCCTTTGACAAAATCCAGCATCCCTTCGTGTTTAAAGTCCTAGAGGGAATCAGGCTGGAGGGATCATTCCTCAATATAATCAAAGCCATATACAGGAAACCCACAGCCAATATCATCCTAAATGGGGAAATGACAGAAGCATTTCCGTTAAAGGTAGGAACTCGGCAAGGCTGCCCCGTCACATAATTTTTATTATAAATCAGATATATGTGTATGTTAAGTTTGTGTCTATGAGTATGTGTGTATATAAACTTGTTCACATTCTGAGGAAAGAAAAGATTCTATTAAAATTACATCAGTGTTTTCCTATTTTAACTTCTTTCTTAAATTTTCTGTCATGCATAGCATTTGGATAAGTCTCAGCTCAATTTTATTTATTAGGACCTTTTCATTATTTATTAGTAACATGTATTTAGACTGACTATCAGTCATCATACTTGTTTTATAAGAAATATACCCATTTTAACATTCTGTTGGCTAGAAATAAAAAAAAAATTACGGTTAGCGTATGTGCAAATTCTTGTGTAGTCCAGGTTTGGTGCAGAAACTTCTGCCTTTTATGGTCATTAGTTTCCTCACCAGCCACTGTTTCCATAATAGTTGCAGAAATATTCCAAGAAACACTAAAACTGTCTCTGTAATCATTGCATTGAGTGATTTTTAGAGCCACACATTTGCTTGAAAATAATGAACGATCTTGGATGTCTTCCAGGCATCATACATATTTGGAATATTTATTTTCATTCAGGAAAGTAGTACAAGCATGTATCTTTTCTTAAAGTAATTCTGTCTTAGTTCACCTCATGCATGGTCTTAATAAACTCCCTACAATAAAGTGTTGATTATTGCTTTGCACAGTTGTAGCAGCCTCATTAGTTTCACTACATAGCTTGAAATGGTTTCATGCCAAATTAAAAATGTAGGTCATTCAAAGGACTAATGGTGCTAGTTCAGCATGAAGTGATTTCAAGCTCACCCATATGCAGCAGACTTTTTTCTGTTGCAAACCATTTCTTGAAATTGTGATAATTTTACATGTCATTTTAATGAAAGCATTTGTAATTGCATTATTAGAATTACATTCCTTGCATGTTCACCAGATTATCCAATGTTTGGAATAGTAATTGTCAGTGTCTGATAAAAGACAGAATTTTTTCACTTTTAATATCATGAAATATTCAAAATTTCATATTATCTCAAAGTATATGTATTAAACAATAATTATAATAACTCTGAATATGCCATTTGCAAAATACCAAATAATAAAGCAATTTTGGATATGTAGGAGTGAAAATCTCACTTTGATTTCAATAAAACCGTATGATGATTAAAGTGGCTTGTGTATTGACCAATGCCACTAATGTCAATGGAAAAAAGCTATTTCCCTCTTTTCCCAACTTTTTACTTACATTTTCAGCATTATTGATTTTAAATGTTTAAAAATATAATTATTTAATGCTTGATCAATAATGCAATTGCACACTTAAAACAATAAATTATAAAACCATATACATTAAAAATTTCACCTGTGTAAACACTGACCCTCTGTTTAGATGTTAAAAAAGTATCTTTAAACTTAGGAACATGCATACATTTATCTATGTTTGTATGGAATATATAGACATAAATTTCTTTGTACTACAAAACAACATATTCAAGGTCTGTATGTTCCTCTCTTTTTGTGCTCATAGAAGCCCATGTGTACATTTGATATTAAATTTTGATTTGAAATCTTTGAATTACCACTCCCTAGAGATTTAGTTATATTCAATAAAAATACCCAAATATGGGCTTTTTCTGGAAGGCAACTTTAGGAATACTTTCTGCACATCCAATGGAAAATCAAATGATTAGTTGGCATACTTTTGGAGCTCATATTGATAATTACATTTCTGTGCACAATAGCTACCCTCATGAAAGCTCATATCAGTAAGGAATTGAGCAAAATAAAGTTTATTTCATTTTTACCATCCTTATTTTCCTCTTAAATATAAATATATACTTTCTTTTTCTTCTTAGTTAACTGGTATTTTTATTGTTTTTATTTGTTATGATAATTAGTATGTGTGTGCTTGTGTGTGTGATATGTTTATAGACGTGTGTGCCATGACTTTTCTGGAGACAAAAGGACAGATTTTTGGAGTCAGTTGTATTTCTCCATCTGTATAGGCTCTGAGGATTGAAATTAGGCACCGGGCTTGCATGGCAAGCACTTTTTCCCAAAGAGCCATTTTCTTGCCCTATGGGTACAATGTATATCACTAGTTTTTGTTATTTTCTGTTTTATCTCTTTTGTCAGCCTGTATGTCTTGTATATTAATTTTCTCCTGAGTGTGCTTTTCATGAAACATTCTCTTATGGTACTTTCGTGAGATGAATGCTTAAGAAGTTTATTTTGGGGGGCTGGAGAGATGGCCTAGCAGTTAAGAGCACTGACTGCCCTTGCAGAGGACCCAGGTTCAATTCCCATCACCCACATGGCGGCTGAGAACCGTCTGTAACTCCAATTCCAAGAGAACTCCAGTTTCAGGGAAATCTGACACCCTCTTCTGACCTCCGCGGCATTGCAGGACACGCGTGCACAAACCTACATGCAGACAGTACATTCATACACATAAAAATAAATAAATAATAAAAAATAAGTTTATTTTCCTGTTTAGTTTTCACTAATATAAGCACTTTTGTACAATAATTTTCCTAAAAACTTAAATTGACCTGACTCATAAAAGAGTCCATATAAAATCTTTCCCCACCATTCAGGATAGCTCAGATGTATTATTTTAGTATGTTTATTTCAATTTAGACTTTCACAATTTCATGCATATATAAAGCACTTTTATCTCATTTTCCTCTATTATCCTCCCATGTCTCTCCAAACCCTGCTAAATGTTTTCTTTCTCCCAAGAAACCTCCGTCTAATATAATTATTTCTCTTTCCTTTTTTGTGAACAACACCATTTATGGGGGTTACTGAACATGGGTGAGTAGGTTTTGGCTTGAACAATTACAATATTCCAGTGACCACATGAGAAAGAAAGGGGACACCTGGTTAAAGACATATTTTAATTTCTTGGATATGGCAATCCTTCTATTTCTAGCTAATAAGAAACTTGTAGTATTCCTGTGTTAATATTAGAGCAAAAAGATCATACCCGGTACCTACTAATTTAAAAATATTATTGATATTATCCTATTGCTTAATATAGACCTTAAGTTCGTTTAAATAAAACATACCTATTTTAATTACTCCAAAAATACACATATGCATATATATTTGATAGTTTTATATGCATTCATATACACACATAACTTTGCCTGTTATTGAGTTATTGTTATTTATTTCGTCTAAATTACTACTGTGTTTGCATTCTGTTTTTACACTCTTATTTTGTTTTGTTTTTGAGACTGGGTTTCCCTGTAGCCATAGCTAGTCTGTAAACCAAGCTGTCCTCAATCTCACAGAGATTAGCCTGCCTCTGCCTCCAGAGTGCTGTAATTAAAAGTATACACAATCACATTGTGCAAATCTTTGGTTTTTTTTTAACCACGATGAGCTTCTAAACCAGGACCGTAAAATGTTAGACACTCATGATAGTTGTGTTCTGCAGCACCCCCCTTATTCTTGTTTTACCTTTCTAATTTAAGATTATTATTGCATTAAAACCTTGACAAAATATCTCCTACTTCCAGCATTTCCATTTCCTTCATTATGTCTTGCTTAATTTATATTTTACAAATATACTTTCATATATTTGGCACATGTATTCTCAACATGGTAAAATTTCTTCATAAATGGCCTTTTTTGCTAATTTTTTTAGTTTAAATATGATATAAATATGATATTTTTATTGATGTTTTGCATATTTCAGACATATTATGGCCTTCTTTTTAAACAATCAAAACCATCCTTAAGACTGGTGAGATAGCTAAACATGTGCAGTCCCTAGCCACCAACATGAGGATCTGAATTTGATAATTTGAACCCACATGGAAGAAAGAGAGAACCAAGACTGGCTAGTTGTCTGTCCTCTGACCACCACACACACAAAGATATATGTATCTAACTCACCACAACATCAAGATACTTGTGTCTACCCCACTATAAAACACAAGTAAAAATGAATGTATAGCTTCGATTGGGGTTAATGGTGAAACTACAACAATATAGACTGGACACTCATTTTATCAACTTGATTGAACATACAAGCCCCCCCTTTCAGAATGGTGGGACCCATGAGCTGTGTGGGTTTGGGCACAACTGCTTGCAAATTGGTTTTTTTTTTTTTAATTTTTTTTTTTTATTTATTTCTGTATGTGTATGAATGTACTGTCTGCATGCAAGTCTGTGCACCCGTGTCGTGCAACGCCACGGAGTTCAGAAGAGGGTCTCGGATTCCCCTGGAACTGGAGTTCTCCTGGACCTGGAGCTTCAGACGGTTCTCAGCCGCCATGTGGTTGCTGGGGATCGAACCCGGGTCCTCTGCAAGAGCGGTCGGCGCTCCTAACCGCTAGGCCATCTCTCCAGCCCGCAAATTGGTTTTACATGAAGGATGCTTGTTTTACTCCAAATTACACTATTGTTAAAAAAAATGAAAAACAAAACAAAACAAAAAAGCAGAGAAAGATGCAGAAAACTAACGGCAGAATGCACGATCTGCGATGGGTAGGTTGGGGTGGGGGGGGCAGGTAAGGGGATATATGCCTGAACTGAATTGAAATGATGTATGAAATACACAAAGCATCATAAAAATAAATTTAAAAAAAGAAATACGAAAGAAAGAAAGAAACACAGATGCCGAGAAGAAAGACAATCTAAGAATAGAAGCAAACTTCTGTCTCTCAACTTCTCTAACATCACTTCCCTGAAATATTGGAAGACTGAGAAAGAGATGAATAGCATGTTTGGCAGAATGCATGAGCTCTGGCGGGGGTGGGGATGGGTGGGAACACGGGTCTATGATTTATAAAAATAAAAATAAATTAGGTGGAAAAAAAAAGAAATTGAGAAAAATAAAAACCTACCCACAATGTGCTCCTATTTTAGTTTCCTGGTTCTGAGTCTTGCACTTCCCTGCATTTCCTGCTCTTCCTGCTGCTTCATCTCTCTCATCTTGTCTGCTCTTGCTTCCCTATGATTTTCCTTGTACAGATTTTCCATTTTTTTTTTAATTTTCCCATTTCTTAGGAACTCCTCTCATCTTTTTTTTTTTTTTTTTCCTGAAGTATAGTGTCACTATGCAGGTGACACTCCAGGTGGGCTCGAGTGGCTATGTAATAGAAACTAGCATGTATTTACAGATCTTTCTGTCTTACCTGCCAATATTCTTGTAATTACAGGTGTGTGTATGTGTGTGTGTATGTGTATGTGTGTGTGTGTGTGCATGCGTGTGTGTGTGTGTTTGTGTGTGTGTTTGCAAGTGTGTGCACCATAATGTCACATGCCATCCTTTTATTTTTACTAAAATTTCCCAAATTAATCTTTAATATATTTTGCATAGACTCCATTTTACTTTGCTTTCAAATCATATAAAATAGTGTGAAATACAGATTTATTAACATCATAACTTAGATAATTCAGATGATCTATATTAAGATTTTTGACCTAATATTTTCTATATATGATTATAATTTTTCAGGTATTTCAATAATTCTTATGTTAAGTAGATTTTTTCTTTATAATCCTATTAATTCCAGTAGCTAGGTCCGTAAATAATTTAGAGGATATTTAGAAGACAATCCTTCTGAATAATAACTAATCCAACAGCATCCTTATACAAAAGCAATTTACATGGAAGACTTCTTAACTATTTTAACATGGATTCATATTTTTTTTTGTATGTGTATGAATGTACTGTCTGCATGTAGGTTTGTGCACCCGTGTCGTGCAATGGCGCGGAGGTAAGAAGAGGGTCTCGGATTCCCCTGGAACTAGAGTTCTCCTGGAATTAGAGTTACAGACGGTTCTTAGCCACCATGTGGGTGCTGGAGCTCGAACTCGGGCCCTCTGCAAGAGCAGTCGGTGCTTTTAACCGCTAGGCTATCTCTCCAGCCCCGGATTCATATTTCTTGTTAGACTCCTTAGAAACACAAATCCTTCTCCAAATTCCAAGTGAATTTAAATTCAGTATGTCCAATAGTAAATCCTCAGTCTATTCCTCTCCTGCACATGTTTTCCTTTTCATCGACATCTAATATTTCAATGGCCTAGCCATTTCCCTTAGTATGTGGAAGCTGCAGACTTTGTCAGGTCATTCTCTTCGCCTCATCTCTGTTTATTCACTCATCTCTCAACTCAGTGAGAGTTGGTCCAACTCAGTGAACTCTAGGGAAATGTAGTAATTTTTCTTACCATGATGTCTAGAGTTAGCAGCAACATGTTTTATACATATGCGCCTCAGACATTAGGTGCTATCACTTTAGTGGCTACTGTAATTTTGAAATAAATGGTTCCATTTTAAGAACTCCACAAACCTTTTATTTCTTACCTAAAAACACAGTTTTTTAAAATTGTCCAAATAACTTTACCCAACATATTACACACTTCTTCTGGGAAAACAAACAAACAAACAAAAATAAACAGCTTTTTAAAGCTTTTTTTGACTTCTCTTACTATAAAAATAAATTTACTCAGAATAATGTGCATGGTGCATATAAAATTGCTTGGAATATTATGCTTTAGTCTATATGCTATGTCATTCATGACTGTTCAGGTTTTATAAGTTTTAGTTGTAAAATGTGACAGAATGAATTCATCACATATTACTACGTGGAATCATCAATAGGAACACAGGAATGTTTTTTTTTTTTTTTTCTTGAACAGATTTACTAGTGATTTATTTTTTAAGAAGAATGTCAATGACTTTGGAGTTCAGGCCTTCACCTTAGACATCAACACAGATGAATGTCAGGAAAGCATTCTCTTTATTACATTAACAGTTACCAATTCTGATCCATAGTAAAGCACATCCTTTCCATTCAAATCTTTGCACAATTGTTATTTGCATCCAACAGCTGAGACTGAAGGACAAAAATGAGTCAGTCAGATATTTATTCCATAGAATGCATTAGAATAAGTGCACCTGTCTTGCCAAAGGCATCGCATACCCACAAAAAAAAAAAAAAAAAAAAAAGAGCTGTTTCATATGCATAGCATAAAAGACGCATAACACTCTCAGTGACTATTTTGTTTGTAGTAGGGTATTTTTGTCCCAATATTCAGATTTTAGATTTAATCATACCTTGGTATATGCTGCTGTTTGAGCATTTTTCACATTCATTACTATTATTTTGTAGTCTTTGAAATAAAATTTATATGATAATGAGATAACACTTGAGCATGTGGACTTTACTGGAGTCAAAGTCAAGGTGGGACATATTCTTATTGATCTTGGGAGATAAAAAGGCTCAACCTAAAAAACACGGATACATTAAAAATATTTTTATTATGAGAAATCCAAAAGACTCTGTATATTTTAAACCAAGTGTTCCACGGGTAAAGGTCATGATCAAGCTCACATAACAGCTTGGACCATTCAAAGACAATAAAATATAAGAAGAAAAAGCATAGATTCTGGAACAAGCTTCCTGAACTGGAATCATGCTGTCACTTGAAAGCTCTGTCATCTTAAGCTAATTCCCCATTATAGTAGTTATTTTCTTGTCACTGTGGCCAAATTCATGGCAGGAAGTAAATCAAGAAAGAAGGGCATATTTTTGCTAATGACATGAAGGGATTCTGGGAATTCAGTCCATTGGGTGGGGAAGCAGTATGGCCAGCTGCTATCTCTGGCAGCAGGAGTAAGAGGATGCTTCCTTGGAATGTAGATAGAAAAGGGAACTTAAGCCACAATCAAAACTGGGTTATAATCCTTAAATCTGACCCTCTAGTGGCTCAGCTACTTCAGTGAGGTTTTCCCTCCAAAGATTCTACAGTGTCTCAAACTGTATCATTAACTGGAAATCAAAGGTTCAGACACATGAGCCTTAATATGAGCCTTAATGCCTGTATGTTCATGATCAGTTCATAATGAAAAATACATTTGGTTAAACTTCAGTGTCCCCCATAATATTGCAGTTACAATGTTTTAAAAGTCACCTAAAGAAGGTGAAGGTCTTTTTTTTGTTCTTTTTTGCATTTTTATTTTTTTTTTTTGAGACAGGGTCTCCCTATAGCACCAGCTGGCCTGGAACTGACTTTGTAGACCAGGCTTAACTGAAAGCTTATATAAAAAGTTATACATACCACCCAGAATGCAGAATAACCATTCCCATTACAAATAATAGGAATAGAAGGAAAGACTGGGCCATAGTAAGACTAAAGTTGAGCAGGGAACACACCTAAACTTGAAGGTCCATATCTGATTATGCCCATTATGTCATCAGTTAGACTCCAATAGGCTTCAGAAAACCCATACCACATTCTAACTGCCTGTGACACATATGACCTTCCTTTTGGGTTGGGTCTACTTGGTGCCTGAATTTTTCAGTAGATATTCTACCTTCCTAGCATCTTTGATATATTGGGATATCCATTGTCACCTAGGATTCACCTTTACTATTTTGTAAACAAAAACTGTATATCTCCTAGGAAAGGTATCTGACCCTATTACATATTCACCTGGATTCATTAACTTTCTAGAAACTTTCTTCAAGCATCCATGACCCTATAACTCTTGCATTATTTTTGCCTGCAAAATCTGAACTCTGCACAGACAATGTCAACAAGTTGATCTGTGAGTTATGTAGCCTTCCTCACACCACCATTTACTAGTAAACAAGTAATTGCATGCCTGACCAAGAGAAGTATTTTCCTAGGCATAACTTATGTAGTAAAGATCCAGTGTGGATTTATTCTCTTGTTAAATAAATATTTACCTAATGATTTTTTTCAGTTTTATTGTCTTGAGTCCTAGAAAGACTTTTCCTCTAAGACACTTGATATTGTGCAATTTCCCATTAATTGTGCTGCTAATCTTTTATTATTTTATTATTATAGCTTCTTTCTCCATCCTATCACAACCTTGCTGTCCTATCTGTAGCCTTAACTGTATTCATATTCCTTTCTTCACCAACTTGCCTTCTCAGATCTCTGTACTGTACTTTCTCATTTTTCTCATGGTAAACATGGCTAAAGGCTGTTCACAATACTTATGATTACTTAACTTGGATATGATTTTGTCTTTAAACTTTTTCTGATAAATAATTAATAATATTTAAATTCAGCCACATTCAAATTTTCAGGATATGAGCAGTATGTAACCAAATAGTTTGCCAGAAGGTAACATAAATATTTCGGTAGAGTTTGCATCCCCTCAGAAACTCCATGAACACAGTCTTTACTGTTCCCATACCTGTCAGCATTATGGTATTCCAAACTTCCATCAGAATTACCTATTTTGTTGTAATTACAGCATTCTAGAATTTCCCTAGCTCAATGCTCCAAATTCTGCTACATTTTCCTACAGACCAATTCCAAAGGCACATTTTTTTTTTTTCTGTCATAGCAGTGCCCCCAATTCTGGTACCATTTTTCTGTACTGGTTACTTTACTTGTCTCTGTGATCAAATGCCTGACAAAAAGCAATTTAAAGAAGTAGGCATTCATTTTTGACTGATGATTGGAGGATATAGTTCATCATGGCAGGATCGGATTGGTAGCAGGACAAGCTCAAAACTGTGGTGTTAAGTGCACAAGGCTTCATGCTATATCAAGCCAACTTTTAGGAGCCAAAGGAACTGAAGCCAGTAACAGAGACAGTCTATAACCTATAAAACACATAATTCACTTTCATTAGTAAGACTCCATTTCCTGGTGTTTCCACAAATTCACAAAACAGTGTTATGTTATATTAAGGGGAAATAGCACCACTATCATGTTTAAATTTCCTGCCATTTCTGAATTTCAGCCACTATATTTGTAAATTAGATCTATTGTGAGTTGAGTGTGCTGGACAGCTTTAGTTGTCAACATGACACACCTGGAAAGAGGGGATCCCAACTGAGGGATTTCGTTCATTGGTTTGGCCTGTGGCCATGACTGTGAGGAACTTTCTTGATTGCCTAACAAAGTTGTTTTTGGTCAGTGTCTTTATTGCAGCAACTGAAGGCAAACTAAGACACTGAGACAGATATTTTCCTTTGAAAATGCCCTTAAGATCTTAAAATTAGTTAAAACATCACCAAAAACAAACCCAAAAGAATAAATGAAGCAATATTATTAAGGGATAGAAGAGTAGACAGAGAATAATAATTTTACTTAAGTGGAAATGATTTGTGACTCAAAATTTTTAATTTTATGAGAAATTAAACCAAATCAGAATTACCCCAAATATCCCTTGGACCTTAAGTACTGGGTGAAGAACTTAGTGAAGGAGAGTCACGTGTGACAGATTTAAAAAAAATTAAATAATCCTCAGTAGCTCATGCCTATAGTCCCCAGGATCATTAGTCTGAGTCCATCTTGGAGTATATAAAACCTGCCTCACAAAGAAAGGGAAACAGCATATTTGGCTCTATGGATGAGTTTGCCCTTGGCATCCAATGGCATTCATGTTAGAAATTCAGTTGAGTAGAATATGGCATTTGCCCATTTTTCACTGTCATATTTTGATGCTTTAATTTTTTTTTAAGAATTTAAATTTTTTAATTTATTTTTTATGCTTATGAATGTACTGTCTGCATATAGGTTTGTGAACCCGTATCGTGCAATGCCCAGTGCTGCAGAGGTCAGAAGAGGGTGTCAGATTCACCAGGAACTGGAGTTAAAGACGGTTCTCAGCCACCGTTGGTGCTGGGGATCGAACCTGGGTCCTCTGCAAGAGCAGTCGGTGCTCTTAACCTTTAGGCTATCTCTCCAGCCCTGATGGTTTAAATATTTTAACTTATGTAAAATATTTTGAGTAATAATTTCAAATTTGGTGGCAGATGAAATATGTTAAATGGAGAGTAGAAATGAGTCTGTGTTTAATAGAAAACTGTTCAATTATTATTCAGTTGTACTGTATTAGAATTTAAAGTTTTGCTTAAAATTTTCAACAGTAATTTCCTGATAGTTTTACTTTTTAGACTTTCACATAAAAATCTACATATATATATATATATATATATATATATATAT
>VZQC01000292.1:1747227-1776581 GCA_009823505.1 Rhizomys pruinosus
GCCTCCCTCTTATATTTTAAAACACATTTATGTATAATCACTTTGTTACATGATTATACCAGATATATATTTTCCATATATCAAATGAGCTTCTTTTATTTTATTTATTTATTTTTTTGTCTTTTTGAGACAGGGTCTCCCTGTATCCCCAGCTGTCCTGGAACTCACTCTGTAGACCAGGCTGGCCTTGAACTCACAAAGATCTGCCTGCCTCTGCCTCCCAAGTGCTAGGATTAAAGGCGTGCGCCACCACACCCGGCTCAAATGAGCTTCTTTTTACATTTTATTGATAAATATATAAAACTATGTAAGGTATACAATGCAACTTAATAACATACACAGTTGATAACCTTGTAATTTTAACTCAATAGAAACACTACTCCTAAATTTTTCTTAATGTGTTTCCATAATAAATTTGATACTATGAAGTCATCTTAAAACATGTATTGTTTATTTAGTATTTATGTATTTAATTTATATATTTAATATATTTGACTGCATTGCCTACATGTATGTAAGAGTATTCCTGTCATACAATGCCAATGGATGTCAGAAGAGGGCATAAGATCTCCTGGGGCTTGAGTTACAAATATTGGGTGCTGGGAACTGAACCTGGATCCTCTGAAAGAGGATACACCCCTCTTCACCACTGATCTATCTCTCCAGCCCCCAACTTTCTGTTTCTTTGCAACACTATAATAGTTTTTTTATTATGGAAATCTTATAGACCAAAAGTGAAAATGTGTACACTATAAGACAAGGTCCTGGATCAGCTGAGCCAAATGTACTTCAGTGTAAGTTTCTACCCCAGAGCCAGGTCAACTTCTGCAGTGTGTCTGAATGTGTTAATACCTTGTGTGTGTAATTATTTACAGAGGCCAGAAATGGGCATCAGATCCCATGGAAAAGGAGAATGTGACCTGCTAAGTATGGATGTTGGGGATGGAGCTTAAGGTTCTCTGGACGAGTAGCAAGTGCTCTTAACTACTGAGCCCTAGCCCTATGATTTTATATCTTATGCAAGATATAAACCAAAATAACCTTACAAAAATACTAAGAGCCATTCTTCATGAAACACGAGAATGAAAGTATTAAGAAAAAATTGTGTTATATTTCATTTTAGTGATATGCATCTATAATTATTTGAATGTTCAAGTTAATTAAAAACATCATCTAGCATAGTTTTCAAACGGGGAGATAAGTATTGTTTGAAAAATTCAACATTCCAAAATGAGACAATCACATCTTTAGTCCAGCATATTTCACAGAATACCTCATGCTTTGCACAACAGAAGGATTAGCAGATAGATTGCTTGCAGAATGTCAATGACCCAGCTGATTCTGATTATGAGTCCAAGTAATCAAAGTGAAGTTCATGATTCTACTCAGTAAGAAGGAAGGAATTATGTAAATAAAAGTGCAGCACTGTGTGGGGAATGGTAGTAGCTACTTCTGTTTTGAGCAAAAGATTTTGAGCAGTAAAACAAATTTAATGGACTAGTTCACTCTTTTTCAGTCATGCTGTTAAAGTTTACTATTGAAATACTTGCTCTGTAGGGAATTACCATCATTTCAGTTTATTTGCAGCCTCTATCCTATATAACAGCAGGGATTTTTTTTTTTTTTTTTGCCCACACAGAAAAACTGAATTGGAACAATACAGTATATTTCACGTAACAAAAGCAATTAGGTTTTTCTTAAAAGTGTCTTAAAGCTTTCTACCACAAATAAAGATTTAAAACATTTAAAATGGGAATTTTTTTTATTTAATCTACCCTAAGAAGTCATTTGTATAAAGACTGCAGTTGTAAAAGAAACTAACCTGCATAGATATGAATTGTATCTTCATATATGCGAATATTCACTGCCATTTTTGGCTGCTCATCTAATCAAACACCCAAATCAATTATTCTCTATTTGCCTGGCAAATCACTGATCTTTTGAAAACAGGAAAACTTTCAAATAATCACTTTGAACTTTGAAATCATTGTTCCTTTCCAAAACGCATATACAAGAAAGTCACTGGAAATTGTTGCTGGCACTTTTTTTTTTTTCTTTCACTAAACATAGAACTTCTTTCAATTTATTCATATGAGGCTTCTCCCTTTTATTTTGCTAGCTCTTATGTGTCAGTTTTTTTCTTTCTTCTCTTTCCTATGATTTCTTCTCTGGCTGCTAAATTGCTACTCCTAACAAAAACCAATATTTGAAATTGAAATGAATCTTATTGAAATACTCCAGCCAGCAGACACATTAAAACAGGATTCTTACTGGTTAATACTTGTACGAGTAGATGTCATAATGTCTTGTGTTTTTATTTTTCATATTTGACAGTCATTGAACACAGGATCCTGTCTCATTTTGTTGACAAGTCATAGATTATTATTTGCATAATAATGAATTTGCTAATGCTCCTTGACCCAGCATTATCCCTAGTGTGATACAACAAAGTCTGGATGGAAATATTTCTTTAGTGGCTAGCCCTTTCACAGCTAAGCAAGGGAGAAAAGTGTATTTTTACTTGGTTATGTGCAGGAAAAAGTAGCAGCCATTGCCTTCTTTGCATGAAAGAGGAGAAAAGACTCTCATTGAAGATACCATGAAGAGGATCTTGTGTTTACAAGCTAATCTTTTGGAATGCAAATGAATCGCTGCAAGTGCCAGATACACTTAAGTCTCTAGAGGTTGAGATGTAAAATTATCTCTGAGACCTTGGACCTCAACCCCCCCCCTTGAAATGCAAACACACACTAACAAATACCTTTCTAAAATTCACTCACTATCCTGCAGTTGTGAATTATTTTCCTGAGACTTGCTGTTAAACCAATATCCAAAGTTTTCAGCACAGTTTGTTCCGAAGTTCCTAGCTCTGAAAACAACACCAATGTTTTTCTATGCTTCCAAAATTTATTACTCATCAGGGAAATTTAAATTATTACTATAGTGTGATGAATGTGATTGATCCCAATATGCCCAACAGATACAGAGATGGAGAATGAGCAAATTATAAGCCTCAATTCAATGCGTGTTGAAAAGTCATCATTGCAAAACTCATCCACATCAAGTATTATCACCTGCCTTGTTACTTCAAATATAATCACTTCCCTGATTTAGTAGTCTGCACTGCTCTTTTGACATTGTTTTTGAAATTTAAATGAAGAAGATTACATTGAACATCTTCTTTTGCATGACTTAGTTTATACATTATTTTCATGAGATTCTTTCCAATTTTCATATGAGTTCAAGTCATTCTTTCACAATTCTAATGACATCCATTTCCATAGATACATTGCTTTAATATAGCACAGAGTATTCAAATTTGTGGTTTATATTTTCTTATATAATCAAGGCTTCCAAGAGAAAAATATATGTATACATAATATACACAATAGGTATATAATATTTTACGTTTATGTGATACATATTTATAAAGAAATTGTTTTTGTCAAAATACATTTTTATCATTTCTTTTGTGCATTTCATGCAGTACATCTTAGTCTTCTTTAGAACCCCTCTCTTATCTTTACCTTTATAGCCCACATTTGATTTCATGCATTCAGTGATACATGTTAAGGCCTATTGTTTCTGTTCAGCTTGGTTCTCCCTGTTAGGTCTGGGCTTCCCAGAATTCCAAGGGACACACAGATGTCCACTTATTCCAGAGGCTGTCAATCTTCTGATCTCTTCCCCTATACCTGAGGTCCCACCCCATAACTATAAATGGGTGAGCCCCAGTCACCATCTTGCCCACTGCTCCTATTCCTGTTCCTGTTCCACCACATGCTAGCAGGTGGCCTGCTCTGGAAATTCCAATGGAAGTAAACCATGTTCCCGGAGTGACTTAAGTCTCATGTGCCTTTTTATCTGGGGGTTCACGCCTTTATAACCTAAAATAACGGTGCCATCTGGACGGGATTCAGGAACACTCTGATACACCGGTTCTCAGGAGAGTTAAAAAAACGGGAAAACAGAAAAATGGGAGGCTAAAAAAGGTGAAGAAAGAGAACATAGGGAAGACAGAGGCAGAAAACCTTAGGTTAGAATTCAGAGAGGAAATGTTGAGCCAGAGGGGGCAGGATATACACAGGGTCACACAGTAAGGTAGGGGTGGGAGATGATATCTCCCCTCATTCAAATGTCCATCCAGCCAGCCTCCCACGAGGCAACTTAAGGGGCCTTACTTACCATGAAGGTCGCACATAACGGGCCCATGCTCAGTCATCATGTGGTGAGTAACCGATGAGATGAAACGACCACAGTGGAACTGTTATTTAGGGCCCAGTCAGATTCCTTAGCCTGTCAGAGCCGTGGAACCATATCAAGAACACTAAGTCTCAATTGCAGTCACACAGGGATAGAGAAGGGTGGGAGAAGGAGGACAGGAGATAGTACCCGTGGCCAAAGTGATGGTGAGAAATAAGCTTCTGGCAGTTTCCAAGGGTTTCCAAAAGAAAGTTAGGTGGTTTTCTTCGAGGGGACAGAAATATCTAGACCCCCCCAGACAGAGTCATAGCACCATTATACTAGGTTATAAAGGTGCAAACCCCCAGATAAAAAGGCACATGAGACTTAAGTCACTCCAGGAACAGGGATTACTCCCATTGGAACTGCCAGAAGGGGCCACCTGCTAGCACCGATGGAACAGGAGCAGGAGAAGGAGCAGGGGGCAAGATAGTGACTAGGGCCCACCCATTTATAGCCATGGAGCAGGACCTCGGGTACAGGGGAAGAGGTCAGAAGACTGACAGCCTCTGGAGGAAGTGGACATCTGTGTGTCCCTTGGAATTCTGGGAAGCCGAGACCTAACATTCCCAAAGATCTGGAATTTATGGCCAGCATTCACGGAGCTCACAGATCCATACATTACTGCTTCTGTCTCTCTGCATTCTTTCCCTGGCTCGGCTCTCTTTCTGCTTTCCTTTCTCCAGCTTCCGACCTCCCATTTTGAATCCCATCCCCACCCCCAGATTAACTAATTTCTCTGTGCTGGTTACCAGGCTTTTTCCCCAAACTGATTCCTGCTGCCAGGATGCTGGTCACAGGACCCAGGACCCCAAACTGACTTATCCCCTCTGCAGTCCCATGTTGCTATGCATGTGAGCTTGGGACACTGTTCCAGCTCCTGGAATTCAGGGTGGGACACCTCCTGGCTCCCAGGAAGTACCAATAAAGCTGGGGCTTTACTCTTTATTTTTCTCTCCCTCCAAGTGGTCATTCCAAAATGCTCCAATTTCCCTCTCTCATCTCTCTCTGTATCCACTGTCTTCTAAGCTCTCTAAAAGAACTCCACCTTTCTAAGGATATTAGTCCTAAATGCCTTAAGAGACTTTGTTCTGTCACCTGGCCATAATATCAATTAGATTATTAATTTTGTCTGCCTTGAGGTGGGTACCCTAGATTCCAACACTGAAAAGCCTTAAGAGATTTCTCCCAGGGCACTAGTAAAATTGGTCCAAATACCAACGTAACCAGGTCTTTCCCTTCTATTGCTTTAACTTACCAAACAGGTATGGGCTTATCTTGCTTGCTATTTTGCTTCAGGACTTTTGTGGCCATAAACCACTTGGTTCTGAACTAAACAAAAAGTGTTTAAACCACTTGATTTCCAAGGCAGCTGCTTTCCTAACTGGATGCAAATATTTTAAATTTTAGTGAACTCACCAAGAAGGAGGCAGCCATCTTGGTTGATGACATCACATGACTCATGGCCTGGTTACCATCTTGGACAGTAATGTTTTCAAAACAGCTGTGGCCTGTGTGACTTTGCCACCATCTTATTGCAACCACATGGCATAATTCAAAGTGGCAGTGCCCAAGAATTTACCCGTAGTACTGAATTTAAGGGGGATCATGATAACCTGGGAATTCCCTAGACTACAAGCATTTACTCTTTGTTCTAATCCTTTTTCAATTTATTTTCATTTTGGTTTTCATCTTGGATTATTATAGTAAAGCAAAAGTACAACACAATCTCTTGTCCCTTATAACAAGTTGAATGCATTTCTATGTCAGATTAAGAAAGTAATGCCATGTCTCCACTATTGGTATTTAGAATTTTATTGTTGTTTAGATGTGTTTCTGTGGGAGGTTCCAGTTTGAAAAATAAGGGTTAGTTCTCAATGTCCCTCAGGGCAAATGTGGGAGTCATGGGATTCCTCTGATCCCACCCCAAGAGGGAGCAAGCAATGTGTCCCAGGCACATAATGCTAAGCAGAGCAGCAGTATACAGTGGTGTGAAACTGGGGTTCTGTGACTGGCTCTGGGTGATTACATCATTTTTCTTATAAAAGTGAGTTGCAGCAGGCAGCAAATTGAATTCTCCATTACCATTACTACAGAGAATTCCTGGGTCCTTTATTTGAGTGTATATAGGCTGAAGCAGGTCTGGATTATGAGTGTCAATGGCTGGTGGGTTGAAGGAGACCTATCAGGTCACCAGCCTATGAATTGAATTGTGAGTGGGTGTAAGCTGAATATAGGCCTCCAGCCATCAGTCTGAAATTCCTGTCCATAGACCAACAGTCTTTGGAAAACACAAGCAGATGGGAAACATTCTGTTTCCCAGGCTGAGGACCTGAGTTGGAAGTACCTCTCAGGTACTGACCCAGAGGGGTCAGTTCCCCACAGTGACAGCAGGCAGCCATTGTGCTCCCCTTCCCTTAACAGGACTGCACTGTACCTGCTTGTAGTAAGAGAAGCTCCTATATGTTTCTAAACGAGTTTATTTTGCATTTTAACTTGTCATATAGTCATAGTTACTTATTTTTAAAGATGACTATTTAAAAATTTTACATTACTTTACATATTTACTGGATTTTAATGGTAATTCTTCTGGGTTTTGACTTTAAGTGACATTTACATATTTTAAGGGATTATTTTGGATTTTGACATATTTTATATAGTCTATTTTTTTCTAAAATGAACTATTTTGAATTCTTACATCATTTTTTATATTCATATTAAGTCCCAGCCCCTCTACTTTATTGGTTTTTCTCTTTCATTTAAATCATAATTCTTCTCTCTTACCTGAGGTAGGCTAGGTAATTGCCATTTTGTTGAGAAATCCATTTGTTTTCTGACCTTAACATAAACCTCTTTTGTGCTGGATTAAAGGCATGAGGCACCATACCAGTTTGTTGGTGCAATGCTTAGGAGTGGTGTCAGGCCAGAAGATTCAAGAGTGCATCAGGGTCTACCCTCATGCAAAAAGTCTTAAAACTTCCTCACGTTTTTCCAGCATGGTTATACTAAGTTCCTGACCCATAACATTACCTTGATCTTACTCATCTACTTACATTTAAAAAAATGTTTTATGTTTCTCCACTCACAAAATCTATTTAGTACCAGGTTTTCTTTCTCCTAAGGAACCCCAATCCTCCATGCATCAGATTCCAGCCTGGCAAGCTCATTTTCACCTCCTTAGCTGGCCACTAAGTTTTCCTTCTTCATTTTGTATACCAGAATTATTAGTTTAAATTTTATTTTGGCAAGCCTAATCAAAATATATCCAAATGCTTAATAAACCCTGGTACCTTAAACACCTTTAAATAACTACAAAACATTATCTAAGCATATCTGAAAAGCTTTTATTTCTTAACTCCATGTTATATTGAGCTTGGTCTCCAAAGTAATTGTTTTAAGAAATTTTATTTATTTACTTTAAAGGTATTCTGATTTCAGTTCCATTCAAGTTTGTTTTTAGTGCTTTCAGACCTGGGATGATCTAAGTTTGGCCCTTCTTTATTAAAGATTTACTAACTGATATTTTCCTTTCTTTAACTTCAGTGGGTTCCTGGAGAATGCCATGTGACAGATGTGCTTCTAACCCTCTGGCCAGAGACCAGTTTAAAAATCCCTAGACTTTTCTACATTCTGGCATTAGGGTCAGATACATTAGCATAAGGCTTTTCCTTTGATACCTTATAAAAACTGATCCCCAAAAGGGCCTTACAAAATTTCCCCCCGATAAAACAGCCTAGAAATAGAGTACAACATGTTAAAAATAATACATTTAGACTTTACTATGTTTATTTTATTTTATAAAATTACCATATGCTTTTGTGTATATGCAACTGCCCTGAGTCTGAACTATGGCTGTAGGCTGTGCTTCTGACTTCCTCTACCATTCTCTTTAAGTTCCTGAATGCCATTTTCTTATACTCTACTTCATGCTTTTGGTATTTATTGTCAGCTGTCATATGATTTTATTTTGTATTCCCTTAATAAGTCTCTTTCCCACTATCCTGTTTCTTACGCTCTCTTTAATATAACTGTCTTTAAATTTTGTACTGTACTGCTTAGTTATGGTTAGCTTTAAGTACAAATTGGATATATAATTCTGTTTTGCATCACTTGTTGAGCTTGAAACCCAGTTAGGGATATTTATAGATTAATATGTAAATGTCATTTCTGAAGATGCTTATTCCAAATGAAAGCCTTTATGTTTGGCAGCAATATATATGGCTCTGCTCAGTACAAACAGTAAGTAATGACTCTTTGTACTGGGCAGACTGTGGGCAGGTTTAAATGTTATAATTTTGACTATTTTATTTGAGATGATTGTTTGTAACATTATCATAGATGTTCAGTATTACTATTATAAAAATATTGTTGCACCCAAATTTTAAGTCCATTCATTTGGCTTATACTGCACACCTTGTTACAGTCTCAGGTGAAATGTACAGATACAAGTACAGACTTACTGATATGTACTAAATGTTTTTATATATTGCTTCTATACTTTGCATGTGTTACTTTTGATATTTTCTTTTTTTGGGGGTCTTTTCTTTTTTGGGGGGGTCTTTTCGAGACAGGGTCTCCCTGTAGCCCCAGCTGGCCTGGAACTCACTCTGTAGACCAGGCTGGCCTTGAACTCACAAAGATCCACCCGCCTCTGCCTTCCGAGTACTAGGATTAAAGGCGGTTTAACTCCAGGAACCATGTGGGGCAGTCAAAATGAAAACAGTTTTGGAGAGCTTGCCAAACTATTTCCTGTCTATAGTTGTGGAGGGAGAAATGGCACACCAACAGCTGGCCAGTGCTGATCCAACCCAAATACCAGTCATCCAGAATGTATAAGACAGAGACCAGATCCTGATTTTCCAGACTGAAGCCCCCTTTCCTTTTTCCTACTTATGCCCCCTATCAGTGGGAAGCAGTTCCAGAAAGCATACATTGCCCATTCTTTATTATAACCAAAAAGCTGGACTTTTAGATTTGGTTCTCCCAAAGATCTGTAAATTATGGCCAGCATTCCCAGAGTATACAGATTTCCCACTGCCTCCAGAAACTGACAATCAACGACCCCAGTTCCTCTTTATCTGCTGCCCCCATCCCGTGTCTAGATACCTAAAAGGGCCTGGGCAGTGGCTACCATCAAGTAAGCTTTCCTAGATTACCTAAGCCTGATTTTTTCCTTTTATGTGGTGGTTGCATCAATACAAACCTAACACATTTAAATTCCCAGATATCTCTCCATCTGTGTTCATCCACAGAAACCTGGTCAACCTATATAGCATCACTTCCTTTAAGAAAACAAATTCTCCCTCACTGAGCAATGTTCAGCTGCCAATAGTTCCTCAAGTAAGATTGTGTTTCTTACCCATTTCCCCAATTCTATGGTATGGTTTGTTGGTTTTGAGTTTACATGGGCCCTGTTCATACTGTCAACCATTGCTGAGCATTCATATGAGAAAGTTCCCAGAATCCTGGAAATCTCCTTCCTTGTGGCCATCCACCACTCTGGCTCTTACACTCTTTCTGTGCCCTCTTCCACAGTGACCCCTGTGACCTGGTTAGCAAAGATTTAATATAATACTCCTATCCAGGGAAAAATAAAACTCTACATCTACTACATTCTAGATATTAAACATGTCAAAACATGGCTGGAGATGTCATAAATTCTAGAGAAAGATGCATGTTTGTCACATCCCTAGGCAATCCTATTTTTATAATGCTGTTATTGATGTTTTGTGTATTTCAGACATCATTTTTCAGTTCAGTTTAGACATATCCCTTTTCCCTTCTCCCCACCCACCCCAGATCATGTACTTAGCCATAACTATACTGCATCTTTCTCTCAGTCTGTTTTTATGTTTAGGAATTCACATTTTCCTCCTTTAATGTTATATTACTCTAAAATATGAATACATACTTTCCACTCATATACAGTAATTACCAAATCTGAAAGTAAGTGGCGGATTGATTCTAGAGCCTGTTAAGAGATTTACATTATAACAATATAGTTGCTTTCAGAGAAACAGAAATATAACAATAATGCTGTTCAGCTTGCCTTTCATCTGGGGATTTGGTGTTAGCATCCACAAGTGAGGGAGACCATTAGCCACTTGTTTTTCTGGGACTGTGTTACTTCACTTAGTGTAGTGGCTTTGAGTTCTAGCCATTCACCTGCAAAGTTCATGATGTCATCTTTCTTTACCACTGAGTAGTACTCCATTGTGTAGCTGTAGCACATTTTTGTCATCCACTCATCTATTGAGGGGCATTTGGGTTGGTTCCAGCTCTTCACTATTGTGAAGACAGCTGCAATTAACATGGGTGTGCATGTATCTTTGGGGCAGGATGAGTATTGTGGGTATATACCCAGGAGTGGTATGGCTGAGTCAGGTGGTAGGCTCATTTTGAGTCTTTTAAGTGTTCTCTACACTGCTTTCCATAATGGTTGCACAAGTTTACATGTCCACCAGCAGTGGATGAGTGCTCCCCTTTCCCCACAACCTCTCCAGCATTTGGTGTCTTTTGTTTTCTTGATCTTTGCCAGTCTTATTGGAGTGAGATGATATCTGAGAGTGGTTTTAATTTGCATTTCCTTAATTATTAATGATGTTGAACACTTTTTAAGAAGTTTCTCAGCCATTTTTCCTTCCTCACTGGTGAAGTCACTGTTCAGCTCTTTACTGCATGTTTTGAGTAGGTCATTTGTTTTCTTCTTTGTTTTTTGAGTAGTCTACATATTCTTGACATTAATGCTCTGTCAGATGAATCACTGGTAAAGATTTGCTCCCACTTTGTGGGATTTCTCTTCACTTCCTTTATTGTTTCTTTTGCTGTACAGAAGCTTTTGAGTTTGATGAGGTCCTATTTGTCAACTGTTGACCTAAATTCTCACTGTATCCTAAATATCTATCCTTGTGTACAGAAAAATACACCTTTCAACACTCATACCTGAAGCTAGATTTTGCAACAGATGGAGAATATTACAGAGTTCTAAAACTGGTCCAACAGAGAGAATACATATCTGTGATATGTCTAGCACTAAGTAACACATCTACAACGGAACCTCAAACCTAAGTCTCAGGGAACATAGCAGCACAGGAAATAGAGAGAATATTAATACATTTGCCAAGTCTGAACAAATAATCTTCCTCATAAAAGAAAGAGTAACACCTACAGCCACAAATGGCAAAAATGTGAGGGATACTTTATTATTTAGTAAGGAATTGGCTCATACAGTTTTGAAGACTGAGAAGTCTAAAGTCTGAAATCTTCACAAAAATATTAACAAGTCCATAGGGTACAAACTCTGGAGGGATTTGATGCTTTCATCTTGAGACTGAATTCTCCTTTTTGCTGGGAAACCACAGTTTTTAACTTTCATATTATCCCATCGATTAGATAAGGATCACCCTCAATATTGAGGGAAATATGCTTCTATGAAATTTAATTTACTATAGAAATTAAGCATCTACGCAAATGCTTTCTTCAGAGCAGTTGGGTTGGTTTATTAAATAATTGGGAATTATAGCTGAATTGAGTTGAAATAAAATTTATCATCTCAGGGAAGAACACCCTTGCCCATAATTTGAGGGGAAATGTATTTTATGTTTTGAGTGACTCTCCTCTGTCTCATTTATTTTTGTTGTTTAATGATTTCATCTTGCTGACCTAGGAACATAACTCACCTTAACAACTGAGATTTATAATGAGATTATAGGCCTAATATTTATTCTCTCGCTTCTGAATTCTTACAAATACCTTATGATTTTACCCATTTCCAAAATGACAAGATGGAAAACCAGAGTCACACAGTCTGATCACATGGCTGTTTATCATAAAAACTGTACAAATTCAAGATTAGGATATAAAACCATCAATAAAAACGCTGGCCTAATGGGAGGATGAGCTTTGCCAGTAAACTGTAAATGAAAACTTTATTTTTGAGGGAGTGTCTCAAAATTTATATTTTATATTGACTTTAAACTTGGTAAGAACAACAAGCTGTCCTTGAACTCCTAATCCAAACCAGGCATAGAAATCTCAGCTCCCTCTTAAGTGCTAGTATTACAGCTGTACTATCTATGTATGCCTAGAAATAGTAATATTTTTTAAATTTTTTTTAAATTTAATTTTTTTTATGTGTATGAATGTACTGTCTGTATATAGGTTTGTACACCTGTGTCATGCAATGCCATGGAGGTCAGAAGAGGATGTCGGATTCCCCTGGAACTGGAGTTGAAGACAGTTCTCAGCTGTCATGTGGGTGCTGGGGATCGAACCTAGGTCCTCTGCAAGAGCAGTCGGAGCTCTTAACCACTAGGCCATCTCTCCAGCCTCAGAAATAGTAATATTTTTGAAATCAAATATCTTTCAGAATTTTTCATGAAGCAATCACTTATGTACAATATTATTCTTTATTGTTTTACCTAGGAGTTTCCCAGAAATACACTTAGGGATTGACTTTTTATTTTATTTATTTATTTATTTATTTATTTATTTATTTATTTATTTATTTGTATGAATGTATTGTCTGAATGTAGGTTTGTGCACCCATGTCATACAATGCCACAGAGGTCAGAAGAAGGTGTCAGATTCACCTGGAACTGGAGTTCTCCTGGAATTGGAGTTACAGATGGCTCTCAGCCACCATGTGGGTGCTGGGGATCGAACCCCTGTCCTCTGCAAGAGCAGTTGGTGCTCTTAACCACTAGGCTATCTCTCCAGCTCCAGGGATTGACTTTTAATTATTTAAGAGAGTCAGTATTTGAAATATTTTCAATTAGAATATATTGGTTTGTCTATCAAATATTTATCAACATCTTCATAAGTCTTGTGATTGTTGATGGACTAGCAAACTGGGGCTGCTTGTAAGTTTTATGAATTTATGGGAGAAACTGAAATTAACAGGTGTTCTAACACTGACCAAATCACTCACTTATTAATGTGGTAATCATACCTCAATGTGACTGTATTTGAAAACAGGAGGTAATTAATTTAGAAGAAGGTCATTAAAGTTAATAATAATTAAAAAAGCCTGGTGTCCTTATAAAAATAAATTTTAGCACAGGACACAGGGAAAATGGCCCAAGAAGAGAATGAAAAGATGGTCTTCAGTAAGTCAAGAATAAAAGAACTAAAATAAATCCTCCTGTTGGCTCTTGGACAAAAATCAGTCCTGCAGATGCTATGACCTTGGGTTATAGCATTTAAATTTGAAAGAAAAATAATTTCTATTTAAGTCATATAGTGATAATTTGTTACAGTAGTAATATTAGATTACAATTATTTTATAGTTATGTATCTTGTAAATGTTATGAAAATATGATCAGAATACTCAAGGTAGAAGAGCAGGTCAAATTAACCAATGGATTAGTTTTATTTATTTTTATCCCAGCCTTATTCTCTGGTATCCCTGTATTCCTTGCTTTTTGGAGATAACATTTCTGTGATTTTTCAAGGTCAATGTCTTTAAATATTTTCTCTCTCCTCTGTCCCTACTATTTTTATGATTGTGCCTTTTACTCATTCACAGGTGTCAAATATTTCTCTCCCTTAATTTTATAAGAATACTTGTGGTAGGATGTCATCTATAGAGAAAATCCTACTTACTGATGAAGCTGATAAATCCTATGAACTTTGAGAAGAACTTATGTAGGCATTCACACCTCTTCTAAAACTTAGAAGCTCATTTCTCATCTCATTCTTAAAAGACTAGAAACAAATGCCCTATACACTCGCATATGAACACTGTCATATTTCAATGGCAATAATTTGTGGTAAACTTTACAGTTTACATCTATAACAAAACTTTTATCTAAAAATAGTAGGCTCTTAGCTGGGAGTGGTGACCCACACCTTTAATCTCAGCAGTCAAGAGACAGAGGCAGGCAGATCTCTGTGAATTCAAGGCCGGCCTGGTACACAGAGCAAGTTCCAGGGTAGCTGGAGCTACAAGGAGACCTTGTCTCAAAAACTAACTAACTAAGTAATTAACTAACTAACTAACTAACTAAATATTCTTGCTTGGCATACAATATTTCACACTTACAAATTATTTACTGACGCTTCTCACTCTGACACTTGGACGTTGGCGCACGGACCTTGTCCACTGGATTACACGGGAAAGGAAAAAGATGCAAGGCAGCCACCAGCAGCTGTCCTAAACCTTAAGGGCAAAGACTGATAAACTTTCCCAGTCCCACCTGTCTCATCTAACATCTACACCAGGCAGTGGCCTATCAGAACTCCTGGATTCTCCAGGCTGCTGCTTGATTAGCCTTCTACAGTCCAAATCCCACTGGCACACACTCACCACACATCAGTGGTTGTGTTGATGGCACTCACTGAATTTTCCCAGGCTGGCATTTGGTTGATTTCCCCTAGCCAAATTCTACTAGCAAGGACCACTTAAGCCTGATGGGCTAAATGCGCATGCAATAATAACTGATGGAGGTTCCTGTCTGATGGTAAAAAGAACCTGTTTATTTGTTCACAGCACTCAGAGTGACATCATATCTCAGGGTCTGCTTTCAGACCTCCTGCCTCATGTTCTGTAAACACCACCACAAGTACTTGTAAGTATCTTTAATCCCAAGGCAGTCTCATGAGTTTGCTAACTGTATTAGTCACTTTTCTGTTGCTGTGATAAATCCACCATGACCAAGGGATCTTATAAAAGGAAGAGTTTATTTGAGCTTATGATTGACAGTTCCAAGGAATTTGTGGCGGGAAGCATGGTGGCTGGGGCTAGAGCAGGAAACCGAGGGTCACATCTCCCAATGAGCACAGGAAGCAGACAGAGATACTGGATACCGCAAGGCTTGTTAAATTCACTAACCCTGCCCCCAATAATGTACTTCCTCTAGCATGGCCACACCTTCTAAGACCTCCAAGAACAGTGCCACCAACTGGAGACAAAATGTCTGAATACTTAAAGCCTAAGGGGGGGGCACTCTTATTCAAACCACCACATTCCACTCCCTGGCCCCCATAGGATCCTGACCATATAAAATGCAAAATGCATTTAGTCTAACCTTAAAAGTCCCCATAGGTTGCAATGAAGACCCCAGGATTGCAGGGGTCATGGAAAGAAGCTGTGGCTTTGCACCAGAAGAGGTCAGAAGAGACCATTGGTGAAGGTGCTGCCTCAGTTTCGGTGGCAACCCCAGCTTTTTGTAGATGCCAGGACTATGGAACAACCACCAAGAGCAGCAGCAGGTGTGAAATGGAGCTGGCCTGGGCCTTCAAGTTGAGCTGTGAGTGCCATGGATGGCAGAGTTGGAGAGGAGCTGCTGAAACCATTTGGAGCCCAGAAAATCGTGAGTGAATCCCAGGTGCCAGCCTTGAGCTACTTTGCTGGACTTAGGTTTTGTTTGAGAGTGCCTGATTCTTCCCTTTGAAATAAGACAGTACTTGTTTTGGATTTTACAGCAGCCCACAGTTAAGAGACTTTTAATAGACTGTGAACTTTTGAGCGTTTGAACATTTTATGGACTGTGGGGCTTTTAAGGTTGTACTGTCTTAGGTTGTGATTAATGTTAACATCATACTTTGGGGGTAAGAACTGGAAAGGTGGTGGTTTAATAGTGATGTGTTTTGTGTGTCAAGTTGACAAGGGGTCAATTGTGCTGGATAGCTTTAGTGTCAACTTGACACACCTGGGTTGAGGGAGCCTCAATTGGGGAATTGGCTCCATTGGATTGGCCTGTGGCCACAACTGTGGAGTATTGTCTTGATTGTCAGGCAATGTGGGAGGGCCCAGCCCACAATGAGTAGTGCCACCCTGGGCAGGTTGTGGTGTACTGTATAAGAAGGCAGGCTGGGCATGAGCCAGGGGAGCAAGCCAGTGAACAGCATTCCTCCATGGCCTATGCTTCAGCTCCTGCCTCCAGGTTCCTGCCCTGAGTACCTGCCTTGGGTTCCCTGAGTGATGAACTGTGACCCAGGAGATGTTAGCTGAATAAACCCTTCCCTCCCCAAGTTGGTGTTGGTCAGAGTGTTTTGTCACAGCACTGGAAGACAAACTACAACACTAATGCAGGCAATCCTGCCTAGGGCCAGGTTTCATTGTAACAGACAAGCAAGGAATTTAGCACAATGTAGCCATAGGTGGCTTCTTTTTTACCTATAATTTACAAAAAAATTCATTTAGGAAATGATGGGTACCAAGATGGGTATATATACTTTTACTAATGGGCTGGCATCTATGAGTACTGTTTGTAATGCTTTTACTAAATTTTAATGCTTAATTTATGTCATATTCTTTTAAATGACTTAATATATTTCCATAATTTTATATTTAAGAACATCAGACTAACTACAGGAACTAAAAATCAAGAAAGTACCTGAGTTATAGTTGACATAAGCTGGTTTACAAACACAGGTAAGAGAATATTGGATGAAAACAAACATGGAATTATAATTGTGAAAATATTCAAAACACTGGCTAATTCCTTTGTCAGGAAATTTCACTGCTAACAATTTGTACCTCTGAAACTAATATTAAATGTGTGTAGTCATATTTCTAATAGAAGATCAGTAATATAAGTCCAGTGACAGTTATTTGTCATAAAATCATGCAGCAGTAGTAAAATCATTTTACCATCGTTAACTACGGTTTAATTATTCTACTTTAAAAATCAGCTTGTGCTCTTAACTCGAGTACATAATTAAACATACAAAAGTCATATAACTATATTAACTTTTATCTTCTACAATGACTGTGCAACATTTCATAATCAGATACATCACTTTGGTTTATCACTGATATTATTTTGTATAGTCTAAGAGAAAATTTAGATAAGAAAATTAATGTGCCATGAAACCACTAAGGTGATTATATACATGTATTCCTAAGACTAAATGTTTATTTATATGCAGAGAAAAGTATATTGATTATGATGAGCATACAATTCATTTGAATTTCATAAGAGATTGATTACACATGTGTTATTCTTCTGACATTAAATTTTACATATTGTTTCCATAGTACAAATATCAAATTTTTATGTGTAGGTTCAATTGATATACTCTGAAGGATTCTGGCTAAAAATAAATTTGAAAAATTGTACAGCTCTAACAGAATCTGTGGACCCAAGATGAGGACAAGTTCTGACCAGGGTAAATGCAATTGATACTGGGGGTGGTGGTGCTCCATAGTTAATTGACTTCAGAGGCAGCTTGGAGTCTCCCAGTGTGGAGACAAGATCTAAATCTGGACAGGCCAACAGGTAGGTGGAGAGTTTTCCAACTGATAAAGAAAGAGGAAGACCCAGGGAGCAGGGCCTAGCAGCCATTGGACATTACATGACCCTTAGTGGAAGATTTGAAACAGAGCCTCCACTTTAAATACCAGTTGCACAAAGGGAACTACACCTCAACCATGCTAGAGTTTAGTGATCCCATGAACAATAAAACTGCATCACTAAATAAAAGAAAGGGGGGCTTGAATTTTAATAATAATAAAAGTAATAAATTAAAAAATGAATACCAAAAACTAACCCCAGATATACAAGTCACAGCACAGAACAACATGAAAAATGTAAACAACTTTTCTCATCTACAAAGCACTAATCCCATAATAATGGGAGATAATGAAATGACCTAGAAGAACCACCAAAGAATTCAAAAGACTATTTATGTTAGACCTGAATGAAGCCATAAATATTTTCTAAGAGAACAGAAACAGAGATAAATGAGATAAGCTATTCCAAGATATGAAAACAGACTTATAGTTGCTGAAGAAAACTTGAAGTGAAATGAAACTGCAAATGAAAACTCAGTAAACCAAATAAAAACTTCAACAGGACATCTCACCAAGAGAATGAACCATGCATAAATCAGAGAATCAGGGATGGAAGCAAAGGTCTGATTAAAAAGAAATATGAACAATGGGAGAGTTTGAGGACACCATGAAAAGACCTAACCTTCAGAATATGGGCATAGAAGAATATCGCTGTACAAAAGCATAGAGAATATTTTTTAAAACTCACACAGGAATATTGCTTATACACAGAGAAAGAAATGCCCACCTAAATACAAGCACACAGAATACCAAATAAAACCAGAAAAGCAATGTTGACAATGTACTAGAATTAATCCATTAAAAACATAGAATAAAGAAAATCTGTTAAAAGCTTTAAGAAAAAAGTAAAATCATTTAAAAAGGGAGCTCCATATCAGCCTTTCATCTGACTATTATATAAATTCCAAAGCCAGAAGGGCCTGGAAATATGTACTCTATGTTCTGAAGGATAGCATTTGTCAGTACAGACTCTTTTTTTAAATTTTTTAAATTTATTTTTGTATGTATATGAGTGTACAGCCTGCATGTAGGTTTGTGCACCTGTGTCGTGCAATGCCGAGGAGGTCAGAAGAGGGTCTCTAATTCCCCTGGAATTGGAGTTCTCCTGGAATTGGAGTTACAGACGGTTCTTAGCCGCCATGTGTGTGTGCTGGGGATTGAACCCGGGTCCTCGGCAAGAGCAGTCGGTGCTCTTAACCCCTAGGCTATCTCTCCAGCCCCAGTGCAGACTCTTATAACCTGAAAAACTATCACAATTGAAGGCGAAATAAAAGTATTCCATGATTAAAACAGATGAAAGAAATTTATGAACACTAAGCTAGTAGTACAGAGTGCTGAAAAGACTACTTCCATTTGTAGAATAGGATAAACATACCCCAAAAAGTCACAGGGAATACATAAAAAGAATCCAGAATAGGGGCTGGAGAGATGGCCTAGCGGTTAAGAGCGACTGCTCTTGCCGAGGACCGGGTCGATCCTCAGCACCCACATGGCTGAGAACCGTCTTGTAACTCCAATTCCAGGAGAACTCCAGTTCCAGGGGAATCTGACGCCCTCTTCTGACCTCCGCGTCATTGTACGACATGGGTTCACAAACCCATATGCAGACAGTACATTCATACACATAAAATAAATAAATAAATAAAAATGTAAAAAAAGAATCCAGATTAATTAATCAAAAGTATTAAGGGAGAAACCAATCACCTTCTGATTTGATTAAAAATATGCTCCACAAGATAAAACCCATGCCTGTCACCATTAAGGGAGCTGAAAACTGGTCACTTCATAGATCATAGGCCCTAGGGAAGAGCCTAGTATTTTATTATTCTGATAAGTAGACAGAATAATAACCCCCAAGGTTCTTATCTTTATATTCATAGATGAGTACATTTCTCAAGCCTCACCAGAGAAGCTTCATTTTGTAGCTGATGACAATTAATCAGAGATTCAAAGTAGGTCAGTGAGTGTAGAATACATGAATGTCAAGTGCTCAGCTGAAAGTGGAGCATCTACATCACAAACCCCTACATTCCTGATTCAGGGATCATTGGCAGGAGTAAAGAATGGACAGATTGTAAAAGCCAGAGGTTGTAGCTGTCTCCAGTGGAACAGTATTGGAGAAACAGGACACCACAGTTGCACACATGAACTCATAGTGGCCCGAAGTGCATACACCAGACTTATACAAAATCAAGCCACAGAAAATGCCAGCATGGAGGGGAGGGTCCCATAAAGCCTACCCCAACCTGTGTAGCTATTGACAATTGATGGCTGCTGACCTAGGCAGTCTGTTTTCTTCAAGAATGCAGCCCTGAGAAACTACCCATACTCTGTATATGGTTCAGTACCCATGTACATATAGGCACACTATATTGAATCAGTGGCTAGTATTTAAAAACAAAAACAAAACAAAACAGCAACAAATAAAGGGGCACCTGAATTTGTGAAAGAAAATTAAGGAACATGAAAGAAGTAAGAGTAGAAGGAATAGAGGTTGGTATAACACAAACTGATTATATGAATGCATTAACATTAAGTAATTATATTTAAAATAAAATTTAGGTACTTTTTCTTCTTCTAGACCGTTACTGCAAAAGGAGTTCTCTTGAGAACTATCTATGTGTAAAACACAAAGTTTGGGGGCTTAAAATCCAGACACTGAATGATTCAGGTACGTCATTGTGAATGTCAGTGGTCTTTCAGCCATTTGTGTACAGTATGAAGCCTCCTAATGATACTGCAGCTAACTTTGTGTCTTGGTCAAAAAATTTCTCAAGTTTTTGATAGACCAACTAAGAAAAGCCATGCCTTGAAAGAAGCCAGAGTGGTTGGTCTCTGTTCCCTCTTGGCAATTGGGGTGACCTCTTCAGAGGGAAATTGATAAAAATAGGAGCTAAGAATTGGCTAGAAGTTCAGAGTCAAGACTCCCCAAAATAACTAGTTTCTTTCTCAGCTGAGAGCTGAGGACTTCCTGGATCTGCCGGTAAACTTACCCTTTCGGTTGAGCAACCTTTTGGTTGCTCTGATTTGTGGCTCATGCATCTTTAACTCACTTGTCAGATTTACTAACCAGCAGGTAAATTCTATCAAACTCATGGTGCTAAGGACCCAGTATACGCCCTCCCTAGCAGAGATCATTCCACCTCAGAAACACCTACTGAGGTCAGCTCTTATGAAATTCCTTCAAGGATTTGAAGATCTCACAACAGGGGAAAATGAAATAATAGATTGTAAATACTAGGGGAGAGTGCTCACAGATGCCGTTATGTTTCATTTTCCTTGAGACATTCTAGAAATGATTGCTCGCTTGCTTGCTTTGAAGGCTTCCCCTTGATTGGTAACTGTCACGTTAATATCTGACTAGCTGTTGTCAAATATGAGGTGGCTGAAATTGTATGAGCTTAAGTTTGGATCTTCAATTTTGCTCCATTTGTCTACAGGTCTGTTTTTGTGCCAGTATAAGGCTGTTTTTATTACTATAGGCCTGTAATATAGTTTGAAGTCTGGTACAGCGATCTCCCTTTTGTATTACACTTTTTGCTGAGAGTTGCTTTGGCTATTTGGGGTCTTTTGTTTTTCCAGATGAATTTAAAGATAGTTTTCCAAGTCTGTGAAGAAACTCATGGGGAATTTAATAGGGATTGCGTTAAATCTTAATTAGATAGAATTGACATTTTTACCATATTAATTTTCCCAATCCATGATCGGGGGAGGTTTTCCATCTTTTGTTGTCATCTTCAATCTCCTTCTTCAGGGGTTTAAATTTTTTGTTGTAGAGATATTTGGTGTCTTTGGTTAGGTTTATTCCCAGGTATGTTTTTTATTTTATTTTATTATTATTAATATTATTTTTTTATTGATGCTTTGTGTATTTCATACATCATTTTCCAATTCAGTTCAGGCATATATCACCTTCCCTTCCCCCCCACTCCACCCCTACCCATCGCAGATCGTGCATTCTGCCATAAGTTTTCTGCATCTTTCTCTGCTTTTTTGTTTTGTTTTGTTTTCATTTTTTTAACAATAGGTGATAATTTGTGAGTACAAGCATCCTTCATGTAAAACCAATTTGCAAGCAGTTGTGCCCAAACCCACACAGCTCATGGGTCCCACCATCCAGCAGGGGGGGCTTGTATATTCAATCAAGTTGATCAAATGTGTGTCCAGTCTATATTATTGTAGTTTCACCATTAACCCCAATCGAAGCCCTTACATTCTATCACGCCCTCTCTTCCGCAGATTGTTCCTTAGAAAAGGGGCACAGGTGGATGAGAAGCAAAACACTCTCTCTGGAGCTGATGTCTTGGTCTCTAGTCAGTTCTGGCTGTTTTCTTTCATGGGTATTTTTTGAGTCTATTGTGAGTTGGAGGAGTTTGAAGGGATAAACAAGATAGATAGATCTCTATCCCAATTAACCAAAAGAAAGAAAGAGCAACTCCAAATCGATGAAAAGGGAAATATCAGAACAAAATATCCAGACAATCATGAGAATACCTCAAAAACCTATACTCTGCTAAATTTGAGTACCTAAGAAAAATGGATGAATATCTGAAATCCTAGAATTCACCAAAGCTTAACCAAGAAGAGATTGTCAGTTTAAACAGACTCATAATATATGAGGAAATTGAAAATGCATTAAGAAACTTCCCAACTTAAAAATGTCCAGTCACAGATGGCTTCACAGTGGAGTTCTATAAAACATTTAAAAAAGACAACCATTATTTCTAAAATTGTTCAGAAGGATACAAGCAGATGGAAATCTTCAAAATTCCTTCTAGGAAGCCAGTGTCGTTCTAATACCAAAACCAGGCAAAGGAACAACTGAAAAATAAAACTATAGACCCATCTTATTAATGGACATAGGTGCAAAAATTCTCAAGAAAATAAATACTTGCAAACCACATACAGACCCACATCAAAAATATCACCCATCATTATCAAGTTAGATTCATACCAGAGATGCAGGGATGGTTCGATATATGTAAATCAATAAATTTCATAAAACACATAAATGGACTGAAAGACAAAAACCACATGATCATTAAATTGAGGCAGAAAAAAGTCCTCAACAAAATCTAGCATCCCTTCATGGTTAAAGTCTTAGAGAATTGGACTGGAGGGAACATTCTTCAATGTAATCAAAGCCATATGCAACACAACTACAGCCAACATCATCCTAAATGGAGGAAAATTAGAGGTATCCCCCTTAAAGGTGGGAACTGGCAAGACTGCCCCCATCAGCACTCCTCTTCAATATAGTGCTTGAAATGCTTGCTAGGGCAATAAGGCAAGAAAGGGCTATTAAAGGAGTAATGATTGGAAAAGAGGAAGTCAAACTATCCCTCTTTGCAGATGATATGATAGTTTACTTAAGGGATGCTAAAAAAAACTCCACCAAAATCTCCTAGAAATGATTAAGTGTTTCAGTAGAGTGGTAGGATACAAAATTAACCTAGAAAAATCAGTACCTTTCTTTACATGACCAACAAGCAACAGAAGAAAGAATATAAGAATAAACATAAAAATAAGGATAATATAAACATAAATATAAGGAGTCTGTTTAAACTGACAATCTCTTCTTGGTTAAGCTTTGGTTAATTCTAGGATTTCAGATATTCATCCATTTTTCTTAGGTACTCAAATTTAGTAGAGTATAGGTTTTTGAGGTAGTCTCATATGATTGTCGGGATATTTTGTTCTGATATTTCCCTTTTCATTGATTTGGAGTTGCTCTTTCTTTCTTTTGGTTAATTGGGATAGAGGTCTATCTATCTTGTTTATCCCTTCAAATAACCAGCTTTTGGATTCCTTGATTCTTTGTATTGTTTTCTTTGTTTATATTTCATTGATTTTTGCTCTAATTATTGTGATTTCTTACTGTCTTTTCGGTTTAGGTTTCATTTGTTGTTGTCTCTTAAGTGTTTTTAGCTGCAGTGTTAGTTTGCTTATTTGTCCTCTTTCTGCTTTTTTTTTAATGTAGGCACTGAAGGCTATAAATTTCACTCTTAGAACTGCTTTTAAAGTATCCCATACGTTTTGCTGTGTTGTATTTTCTTTTTCATTTAGTTCCAGGAATGTTTTTATTTCTTTCTTTATTTCCTCCTTGACCCATTCATTATTCGGGAGTGTGTTGTTTCCTCTCCAGGTGTTCTTATAGATGATTGGCCTTATCCTGGTGTTGATATTGAACTTTATTGCAAATGCATGGAGTTATTTCAATCATTTTGTATTTGTAAATTTTTTTCCCATGTCACAGTATGTGAACGATTTTGGAGAATGTTCCTCGGGGTGCTGAGTAGAAAGTATATTCTCTGGTGTTTGGATATTCAGTAGATGTCTATGAGGTCCGTTTGGTGTATCGTATTGTTCAGTTCAGATGTCTCTGTTTATTCATTAGTTAACCTATCCAATGAGCTTAGTAGAGAATTGAAATTCCCCCCCCCCATTAGTGTGCTGGGATTAATCCATGCCTTGAGGTCCTGTAGAATTGTTTTTATAAAGTTTGGTGCACTGGAGTTTGGTCCATATATATTCACAAGCATGAATATAATGCATGATTGTGAAATCTTCATGGTTTAATTGTTCCTTTGATAAAGATGTAGTGGTCCTCGTTCTCTCTTCTGATTAGTTTTATTTGTAAAAGGCTGCATATCCTGCTCCACGTGGCCACATTCCTCCATAGTTTAATGTTGGCTGGGTATTGTAATTAAACCCTTGTTTTAAACCAAACAGCAAGAAAAAAAAGCAAAAATCAAACAAACAAAAGAAAAGAAAAGAAAAGAAAAGAAAAGAAAAAAAAAAAAAGAAAAGAAAAGAAGATATGTCTGAGAGTATGCCTGGAAGTGGCCAAAATGGCAAATTTCTATGTGTTCCTTTACCCAGAGATAATTGTAGCACGTCAATTTGCTGTCAGTCCCCCTTGTGTTCCTTTGGATTGACCAAGCTCCTGTCACCTCTACTCAGCACTGCATGTATTTGGTATATCATCCTTTTCCTGTTTCAAATCAAATGTATCCTCGTGTTTTAAATTGGACTTTTTAATCTATTTTAAATTGTTTCCAGTCATTATCATTTTCAGTATAGCTTGTATGAGTCCCTTCTATGACTAAACTATGATAATTGTAGCCATACATTAGATTATTTTACAATGACTATTATTTTATTTCACCTAGAAATTTTCTACTTTTCTGATGATTTGTCTTTTTTATTGATCTTTTCACTGTTTTTTTTCAGTTGTTAAGATTACTTATTTAAGTTGGGCAGGATGGTGCATGCCTTTAATCCTAGCACTTGGGAGGCAGAGGCAGGCAGATCCTTGTGAGTTCAAGGTCAGCCTGGTCTATAGAGCAAGTTCCAAGACATCTGGGGCTACAGGGAGACCCTGTCTCAAAAAGACCAAAAAAGAAAATGATTACTTATTTAATGCTTGTTTTCCATTTTAGAATGCCTAATACTACCTTAAGTATTTGTAGAGTAGAAATATTCCTTTTTCATATAAAATACTATTTTTAATTTAAAACAGTATAATACAAAGCACGATTGATTTCTTAATTAATTACTAGCTACCTAGAAAGTTTTATTTTAGTTTCTACATACATAGTAAAACAATTTTATAAGAAATCTTCACTTCTATAATTATAAAGGCAGATTCAGTTAACACTGTTTTGTCTATTACAATGTTTGGAAAGGAATGAAAGTATTGAAACCCGTACTATATATTAAAGTATATTCTCTCACTTTATTAATTATGCATGTGGTAAGAATGGGAGAAAATTATTCTCATTTGTTTTCTTTAAGAACTTTGTTTTTCATCTTTGAGGCAAAATGTTAGGTTCAACTTTTCTTTCTTCTTTTATTTATTTATTTATTTTTTTTTTTCATTTTTGGTCCTTTCAAGACAGGGTCTCCCCATAGTCCCAGCTATCCTGGAACTCACTCTGTAGACAAGGCTGACCTTGAACTCACAAAGATCCTCCTGCCTCTGCCTCCCCAAGTGCTAGGATTAAAGGTGTGTGCCACTATGCCCAGCTCAACTTTTCAACTCAGTCTCCTGAGTGCAGGGATTATAAATCCCTCTACACTATACCATTGTTCATGTTTAGTACGGTGTGTAAGAGTAGTTTTTAAACACACTTTATACACAATTGTATAGTTGTTATAAAGGAAGGTGATGATTTTTCACTCCTTTGTTTTCATTTCTTTCTGTGGAACTTTTTAAAACAGGGTCTCTCTGTAGCCCCAGCTGACATAGAATTTGCTATGTAGAGCAGGCTGGCCTTGATCTCAGAGAGTTGCTTGCCTCTGCCTCCCTAGTGCCAAGATTAAAGGCATGGGTCTCCACAGCCAGCTTTTCACTGGTTTCCAGATTTATATTTGTATTCCATACTCTGTACTCTAATATGTGCTAGTCATTATTATTTTTATTTTATGAGAAAATAGTTTTCAGTGACTAGATATGTTTGATGTGGACTTCTTATCACAGATTATCTGATAGCTGTATGTTTATCTAATACTTAAGATTTCTCCATGTTAACATAATAAATGTTAAGCATAATTTTATGATCCACATTAAATTTACTTCTGGGAAAATGCCTTTCCACATTTGTTTCATCCATGGATTTTCCTCTAACTTGAGGTAGATGATACCTAAGAGATGTGAATTCTTGTTGAAATCTTGAGTACATTTAACACATCTATAATGTGTCTACCCTGGATGAATACTGTGCTGGATAGCTTTAGTGTCAACTTGACACACCTGGGTTGAGGGAGCCTCAATTGGGGAATTGGCACCATTGGATTGGCCTGTGGCCACATCTGTGGAGTATTGTCTTGATTGTCAGGCAATGTGGGAGGGTTCAGCCCAAAATGAGTAGTGCCACCCTGGGCAGGTTGTTGTGTACTGTATAAGAAGGCGGGCTGGGCATGAGCCAGGGGAGCAAGCCAGTGAACAACATTCCTCCATGGCCTGTGCTTCAGCTCCTGCCTCCAGGTTCCTGCCCTAAATTCCTGCCTTGGGCTCCCTAAGTGATTAACTGTGACCTGGGAGATGTAAGCTGAATAAACCCTTTCCTCCCCAAGTTGTTGTTGGTTAGAGTGTTTTGTCACAGCAATGGAAGACAAACTAGGGCAAATACTTTCATGTGCAACAGACTTATATCCAGTGCCTCAGACTTTTTAATGTACAGATTTTTTTTTTCACATTGATAGAAATTTACCCCAGTGTGAAATCTAGAATGTGTATAAAGTGATGAATCGTTAGTGAAGGTTTTCCCACATAACTTATATTCAAACAAGTTAACAAATTTATTAGATTTCAACTCTTGACAAAAGGGGGGAGCTGCAAGTGAATATTTTCCTTCACTGAATGAATTTATAAGATTTTGTATAGTGTGAAGTTTCTATTGGTACATGTGTTGGATTTGTGTGTAAAAGCATTCCTACAACCTATACTCAGCTGGTTCATTTCTTGTAACTCTTCATATCTAACAAACTGCAAGTTCATTTTCAAGGCTTTCCCACCTTCCTTGCAGCAGCAGGAATTGTGTCCAGTGCAATATCTATTACAGTTAAGTATAAATTAGATTACAAGTTCTTCCCATATCATTCATACTTATATGATATTTTTCTTAAAAGATTTCTGCTCATATAATGGCAGAGTTTCCTATTGTTAAATTATTTATTTTTATTTCGAAAAGGTATCTTTACTTTTCTGAACCCTCACTGCTTCCTTAAGTGAGTAGTCAACTCCTGTGTAGATGCTTTCTCCCTCTATCAGCCATATATATTGCCCTCACTCCCTGTTGAAGATCACATTTGTTTTAGTAAATGAATGCCTCTACTAAAAAGATGTGTGTATAGATCCCCAACAGCACATCCCAATGCAAGTTATTCTGGTTGTAGTCAAAGAGCTGTCACTCTTGTGGGATGAAGGCCTCAAAACATCCTAGAATACCACATATTTCTTAAAATTTGTAAATTTTTTGCAGCTCTTGGACTAAAACTTTCCATATTTGTATGGCCCTGCTTTCTTCTCGAATTCCAAGACCAGGGGACGTCTTCCTCCAAGAGCACCAACACAGGCAGCTATGTGCTGACTCCATGCTATAAATGAGATTAACGCCTCTTCTTCTCTCTAATTTCAACTTAACCAGGTATATTTCTTTGTTCACTTTACTATTTTTAGCACAGTGCTTTCAAAGTTCATGTGTTGATTTTAAAATGGCAATATTCCCTTATTTTTTGTTTTGTTTACAGAATACTAGCTACTACTCCACTCTTGTAATATTGTACATTGACACTGCATAAAAATATCAATTTTACAAAGTGAAGGGTTTCATTTTGAAATTCCCACCTTTCTGTTACTGAGTGAACTTTAATTCTTTGTGGATTATAACCATAAATTATATAATCGTGTATATATTTTAATGAAATTCTGTCAACATTTGTTTTTGTTTCCTTGGTTACACTGCTATACTGGATAAAAATTAATTGTATATATTTAAAGAAAATAGAGTCATGTACCTACCATAGATTTCTCTTTATCCATAAACCATCTTTCTCAGGATTCCTATTTGATACCTTATTCTGAAAGAAATTCTGAATGTTAAATACACACACACACACACACACACACACATATGCACATTCTTAACTCTAAAGTTTGTGATAAACCCATATTTATAAATTAGGTACAGTAAATAATTTAACAATTATCAATGGCAATATAATTGACCAGTTGTAAGAATATGCAATAAAAAGCAACTTTATTTCTTATTCTCACAAATGATAATTCCCTGGGAAACACAGTCTGCAAAAAACAAAGCAGAAGGCAAGAAAGACTGCTGGGATTAACAATGTCAGCTTGGTTTAACCATTTATAATGATACATATTTACTATTTGTAAATTAACAGCATTTAAGAATTATTCTCTTGAGAAATATTTATATCTGGGTTATTGGCACTAGCATCCACATATGAAGGCCACCATTTGTCGTTTGTTTTTCTGGGACTGTGTTACTTCACTTAACATAATGTCTTCTAGCTCCATACATTTACCTGCAAAGTTCATGATGTTTTCCCTCTTTACCACTCCATAGAACTCCATTGTATACATGTACCACATTTACTCTATCCACTCATCAGTTGAGGGGCACATGGGCTGGTTCCAGCTTTTTGCTATTGTGAACAGAGCTGCAATAAACATAGCTGTGCATGTATCTCTGCAGTAAGATGTGTCTTGTGGGTATATACCCAGGAGTGATATGAGTGGGTCAAATGGCAAGCTCATTCTGAGTCTTCCAAGGGTTCTCCACACTGATTTCCATAGTGGCTGTACAAGTTCACATTCCCACCAGCAATAGATGAGTGTTCCCCTTTCCCCACAACCTCTCCAGCACTTGGTATCATTTGTGTTCCTGATCCTAGCCAGTCTTACTGGAGTAAGATGATATCTCAAAGTGGTTTTAATTTGCATTTCCTTAATTATTAGCGATGTTGAACACTTCTTAATATGTTTCTCAGCCATCTCTAATTCCTCCTCTGTGAAGTCTCTATTCAGATCTTTGCTCCATCTTTTGAGTGATTCATTTGTTTTCTTTCTTCTTTGTTTTTTGAGTAGCTTGTATACTCTGGAAATTAATGCTTTGTCAGATGTATCTGCAGTGAAGGTTTCCTCCCACTCTGTGGGTTTTCTCTTCACTTCCTTTATTGTTTCTTTTGATGTACAGAAGCTTTTGAGTTTAATGAGGTCCCATTTGTCAATTGTCGATCTTATTTCTTGTGCAGCTGCTGTCTGATTTAGGAAGTCTTTTCCTAC
>VZQC01000292.1:1788997-1859044 GCA_009823505.1 Rhizomys pruinosus
TCTGAACATTCAAAGGAAGAAAAGCCTCAGATTGCCATAAACATCGAACCCCTCTGTGGATCCTACATGTAACAACTAGTTATAATGAGTCCTAATGAAACTTACCTTCTAGGTGCCACAAAGGTTCTGATATGAGAGACTTCCTTGCCTTCCCACCCATAGAACAAGGAGAAATATGACAATGATGAGGTCGCTCCCCAACTGTAAATTGGAGACAACTATTGTAGAGGTAATCTCTTATAAAACCGGTAAAACTGCTTTCTTTAATTGAATACTAGACATGGGAACTGTGGAATGGATTACTCTCTGTTCAGAACCAAATATAATACTAAAGTCCTAGGGCTATGCACTCAGGCAAAATTCTTGTGCATTTCATATAAAACATCTTAATCATCTTTATATCTCATTTCCCATCTGAATCCCCTGCCCCATAGCCTACCCCAACAGGTTTTATGAACTGTGCCTTATTTGTTAAGGCATATCAAGTCAAGATAGTGAATTAAGATATCCCTTAGTGCAAGTTTATTCTCTGGGGTCTAGTCAGCCTATTAAGGATCTTTCACTTAAAGAGTATCAACTCTCAGTCCCCCAGCAGTAATCAGATGCCAATTGTTCTTCAACTAAGATTGGCGCCTGTTGTTCAATTCCCCAGTTCTATGTCTGTTTTTTGTCTGCTTCAGTTTAAATGGGTCTTGTGCATGCTGATACCATTGCTGTGATTATTATAACCAAGGTCTCAGGAGCCTGTAAGTCCCTGCTTCCATATGGACAGTGACTTCTACCTGGCTCTTAAAAACTTTCACCTCCATCTTCCATTGTGGTCACTGAGCCCTGAGTGGATGAAGCTTGATATAGGAGTCCTGTCTAGGAAGCCATACTCTAAAGATTATTATTCTCTATGCTTTGGACAGTTGTATGTGACCTTTTGTGATCATTGCAATCTGCTATGTAAGGGAGCTTCATGGATGAGAAATGAGAGATGTGTTAATATTCCCTGTCCCTTGTCTAATATGTTCTATGAGCCTGAGATATAGACATTCCTTTATTTGGAGCAATGGACTTAAACTCTTCTAGTAGCCACCTCCCTGAAGGTTAGCTCTCATAGTTTTGGAAGACATTATGCAAGCTTCCAAGGGGGAACATCAATCAGTGGTACAATCCTAGATTTATGGCCTAATAACAACAACAATGACAAGAACAGAAAACTACATTGGGGGTAATAGTGGCATTTTTATTTTGGGGGCAATCAACAGCCACCTAAATGAAGAAGAACCCACACAATGGGAAAGAACTTATGTGTGGTACTGTAAACATAGCTAAACACATATTTCTGGAGAGATCAGAGAGGAAAAAAATCTAAAGCTGTAAGATCCCTAGACAAATGTAATTTCTTACTGTATGATATATATATATATATATATATATATTACAAATATATATATATAAATATATATATACTTATATATATATTTATACATATATAATACAAATATATATATATTTACAATATATAAATATATATATATTTACAATATATAAGTATGTATATATATATATATTTACAATTTACAAACAGATTGGCAGTCACTACTCATTTAAGAAGCTTATTTTGTTTTGTTTTTTGTTTTTTTTTAATTTTTTTTACAATTTTATTTATTTTTGTATGTGTATGAATGTACGTACTGTCTGCATGTAGGTTTGTGCACCCGTGTCATTCAATGCCGCGGAGGTCAGAAGAGGGTCTCAGATTCCCCTGGAACTGGAGTTCTCCTGGAATTGGAGTTACAGACGGTTTTCAGCCGCCATGTGGGTGCTGGGGATCGAACCTGGGTCCTCTGCAAGAGCACTCGGTGCTCTTAACCGCTAGGCTATCTCTCCAGCCCAAAGAAGCTGATTTTGTAACAGACATACTATTAGAAAGTTGTACAACTGGTCACACACAGAGAATAAGTGTCTATGAGATGCACAATCCTAAGTGAAACATTTTTTATGTATTGAAATATATGAAAAATATTTTTTGGGGGGAGAATTTTACTGCTTACTTGGGAGTTATAGAATTCTCTATAGAGAAGCCAACTCCCTCAAGGTTAGCTCTCATAGTTTTGGAGGACATTGCTCAAGCTTGTAAGTGTGATACTGTGTTAAGTGTTTAGTTCGAGTACTCATGTATTGAAATTATAGACAAAATCCTGAAAAGATCTGGTTTTAGCATTCACAAGTGGGTTGATAAGTAAGTGTTAGGTTGTGGTAGATGCCTAGAGTGGTGGCATGTCTCCTCACATTATAAAATGGCTGGGTTTACCTTGGGCAAGTCCCTCTGCTTATCAGGAGACTGACCAGTCCCAAGCTAAACTGCCCAGCCTTTATCATGGAAAAATACCCATGTCCCTAAATTCCTATAAATGTTCCCTGACTTTTGCTGCTGGTTGCCACTCCCACTAATCCCAGCAGGTGGCTGTCCAGAAAATTGTGGTCTCACGTGGAGTTATCTTGGTCAGTGGTTTTCCCTGCCCCTCTTCCATTGATATAATTCCAAAACCCTGGAGGAAGGCCTGGGTCTCCTATGACCAGGTTCCTCGTTCTGGTGGCAGTCCTTCTCTGGATTATTTCCCTAGGTCCTGCTAGCCCTATGGCAAAGTGGGTTAATTGCTTCATAGGAGGAGTGAAGTATTCTCTGGTTTCCTTCTTGCGCTCTCTCTCTCTCTCTCTCTCTCTCTCTCTCTCTCTCTCTCTGTTCCCTTTTCTCCTCTCTATCACTCACTCTCCCTCCTTCCTCTACTCCTCTGTCTTTTCTTCTCTCTGGAGATGTTCCACTTATTTCAAGTCTTACTAGTATGCCAAACCTCTTCCCATGCACTGCTGGAGTGCACCCATCACTCCGTCCTGAGTGTCCTGCCCAATATTTTCAGCACCTCTCTTATGGAGGAAAATCAGAATGGCAGGGATGCCTCTCATGGCTACTGTTCCTCTGGGAAGACCTCACCCTCCCCTTCCTGTCCTGGGTTTGGAAGGATCTCTATCTAGTTTCCTCATCGTTCTAAGGATAAAATTGCTCAGCAGCTCTGATCTTCTCCACTGGATCATTGCCTTTGGACACCCTCACCTTTTCATCTTCCTGTCATGCCTCTTTCCTTGTAGTCTCCTTATCTCCTTTGCCTACCTCCGGAAATCTCTCTGCTCTCGGACTCAGGAACACCATCAAGTTTTGTTGCATTGTTTTTTTACTGTAACCGTGGTTGGCCCGAATATAAATTTGATAAATTCTCAAATTCTGAGGACTTCTTCCACTACACAGGCAAAATGGCCCAAGCCTCCTCCCTTGCTCTGCTTATCAAATTCTCTGTCTTTGCTTCATCCTGTCTTTCCTTCCATCAAAGCACCTGCTGGCTCTCAGTGCTACTAGACCCAACCACAGACATTTGGTCTTCAAATGTCTAGCCACTTTTCTAAGTTCTTCAGGAAAGCGCGAATTTTCTCCTTTTCTTCTTTATATCCCTTTTCTAAACATGCTTACTTTAAGGTTTTGGGCAGCCCTAGCATGCTGGACTTCCTTTTTCTCTATAGCTTTCTTCTCCCTGCCATGTGCCTACCTGTCCACCATCTGTTTGACCTCCGTGTCCACTCTAAACCTGCATGTCCTCATGGATTTCCCTTTTCCCTTCCATTCTCCCCCTACTCCCCCACCCATAAGGCAGCTGATGAGATTGCCAGCTTGCTTGATTGACCTGAGGATTTTTTTTTAATTCTAACAAAATTGCCTTAAACCTTCTGTTTTGGTCCATTCTTAAATTATTTTTATAAATGAGACTGAGAACATGTAGGGGATGCTCTTTCTTCCTGTACCCTTTTAAAAACCACAAATTAACCTCATAATTCTAATAACTTATTTATTTGATGGCCATGTAGAAGTTTTCTGCAGGTGCACTTAGTTTGTCAGCTATGCAGATGAGCTTCTTTATAGATCTTACTATCTTGCCTCAGGGCATTTGAAACTGCAAACCACTATTCTCTGTAACAAAAGAAACAAAAATCTAAAGAGCCTGTTCCCCATTTCCTTATTTCCTTCCTGGACTTCTCTAAGCCTTTCTAGGATTTTTTTTTTTTTTCCAGAATGGATCTCTGAAAGACAGGCACCAAGTAAGCACTGCTTAGAGGATGTCCCAAGGTGTCTGCTTTTCTAACAGGATGTAAGCATTTTAAATTTCAGTCCACAAAGAAAGTTACACTCCATGCTCTGGTGAGGCATGTGCTCTCAGATGAACATCCTAAGGATGTGTGCACTGGACATAGCTCCCCAATTATTTTCATTGCCTTCAAGAGTTTCTTTTCCAGCAACGGTTTGTATCTAGAAAAGAAGTGATCCAGAGTGGACATTGCTTCCCAGGCCAACAGTTGACAAATGGGACCTCATCAAACTCAAAAGCTACTATACAGCAAAAGAAACAATCAAGAAATTGTAGAGAAAACCCACAGAGTGGGAGGAAATCTTTGCCAGTGATATATCTGACAAAGCATTAATGTCCAGAATATATAGACTACTCAAAAAGCAAAGAAGTAAGAAAACAAATGACCTACTCAAAAGATGGAGTAAAGAGCCGAACAGACACTTCACCAGTGAGGAAGTAAAGATGGCTGAGAAACATCTTAAAAAGTGTTCAACATCATTAATAATTAAGGAAATGCAAATTAAAACCACTCTCAGATATCATCTCACTCCAATATGACTAGCTAAGATAAAAAAAAAAAAGACAATAGATGTTGGAGAGGTTGTGGGGAAAGGGGAACACTCATGCACTGCTGGTAAGAATGTAAACTTGTACAACCACTATGGAAAGCAGTGTGGGGAACCCTTAAAAGACTCAAAATGACCCAGCCATACCACTCCTCGGTATATACCCAAAAGACTCATCCTACCACAAAGATACATAAACATCTATGTTTATTGCAGCTCTCTTCACAATAGCGAAGAGCTGGAATCAACCCAAATGCCCCTCAACAGATGAGTGGATGAAAAAATGTGGTACATCTACACAATGGAATACTATTCAGTGGTAAAGAAAGATGACATCACTCAACTTTTAAATACTAATTCTTTATACAAAACAAAATCTCACTCAGTCTAAAAATCCTATTCCTTAAATACTGTTTTTTTTTGTCTTGGTTTATTTAAATTTATTATTATTATTATTATTATTATTATTATTATTTATCTTTGTATGTGTATGAATGTACTGTCTGCATGCAGGTCTGTGCACCCGTGTCATGCAATGCCATGGAGGTCAGAAGAGGGTCTCGGATTCACCCCTGGACTGGAGTTTCGCACTGGAATTGGAGTTTACAGCAACGGTTGCTTAGCTGCCAGGTGGGGCTGGGGACTGAGCCCGAGGTCCTACTGCAAGAGTGTCGGTGTCTCCGAGACTGCTAGGCTATCATACTCTCCAGTTCCAGTCTGTTTATTTTAAATGTAAGGTATCCATATGTGTTTGTTTGCTTTAAAAAGTATTTTGGTTTAGACAAGAAACTCATCCGGCACAGAGATACATGCCAAGTAGACTTTATAGAATATATATATAAAGTAGATATTTAATATATAGGTAAATGATATAATACTTATATAAATCATATTAAAGTTGTGGGGTGGGGTAGCATAAGGGTAAGTGATGAGTATAGGAGAAGGAATACCAGTACCATCACGTCATAATGGTTATGAAAATTGGTGAAAAATTAAATAAAAAGAAATTCACAAAAAAAATAAAAAGTATGCTGGTCTAAAAATAACAATACATAATTTCAACCAGTAGTTACAAAATCTTGGTTATTAAATCTATTTTATATGTAATTAGATATCTATGCACTCTCAAATTAAAATTGTTAACATTACAATCTTATTAAATGTCAAGATATTGTCTCCTTAATTGTCGATTAATTCTGATCACTTAGATACTTTGTAGTATTTATTAAAATAAAAAAATAAAATAGTCCTCATGGGGATGCAGAGAGTGTTACCAAAGACACCAAACAAATAAAAGCAAATATAAGTCCTCCTGAGTACAAGCAAAACTACATCCGTCAGAGAGCAACAGTACCACCTCATCGTGGCCTGGGAAATATAAGCTGGGGCAGCAGTGGCAGCCCTATGTCTGTATGATCCCGACCCAATGCTATTGGGGCTTATGGGCTCTCTCCATTGGAGGAATAACCCACGGCTGGATGTCACAAGCGTACATCCTCTAGGTTAGGAGATGTTATAAAACCACACAAAGACCCTGCACATACTTAACAGAAGAAAATGTAGATCATGAATTGACTTACCATCCAAACATCTGTCTATACCGAAGTAACCTACAATACAATTAGTAACTAGTTTAAATAGCCCATATATCTATATTGTGTGTGATTTCATTAATAGTGATAAGATCTATAAATTATATGAATTTTAAAAAAATAAAGCCTATATCTATTGGCAATGTGCTTCATTATAGTATTACAGGTTAAAAGGTAATGCCTGGACAAGCTGTGCAGCCCATTGAAATAAAAGACAGGCCAGAACTGACTAAGAGACCAAACAGAAAATCAGCATCCAGATGAAAGTGAGTGTTTTTTGGCTTCCATACTCACCTGTGGCCCCTTTTCAAATCTAGAGGTAACAATCTGCGGAAGGAGGGTAGCGGTGGTAGAATGTAAGGGCTTCGATGGGGTTAATGTGGTGACGACCCCCCCCCCCCCCCCAACCCCACCNATATCTAATTGCATGTGCTTCATTAGTAGGATCGAAAGGTTATGCCTGGACAAGCTGGCAGCCCATGAAAGAAAACAGCCAGAACTGACTAGAGACCAAGACATCAGCTCCAGAGAAAGTAGAGTGTTTTGCTTCTCATCCACCTGTGCCCCTTTTCTAAGCCTAGGGAACAATCTGCGGAAGAGGGGGCGTGGTAGAATGTAAGGGCTTCGATTGGGGTTAATGGTGAAACTACAACAATATAGACTGGACACTCATTTGATCAACTTGATTGAACATACAAGCCCCCCCTTTCAGGATGGTGGGACCCATGAGCTGTGTGGGTTTGGGCACAACTGCTTGCAAATTGGTTTTACATGAAGGATGCTTGTACTCACAAATTATCACCTATTGTTAAAAAAAATGAAAACAAAACAAAACAAAAAAGCAGAGAAAGATGCAGAAAACTTATGGCAGAATGCACGATCTGCGATGGGTAAGGGTGGGGTGGGGGGGAAGGGAAGGGGATATATGCCTGAACTGAATTGGAAAATGATGTATGAAATACACAAAGCATCAATAAAAATAAATTAAAAAAAATAAATGTTATAATATACTGTTTAATTTGAAGGGACTAAGTCAATCTAAAACTCCCTATCTCAACTTCTCGTTTACTTTTGCTGTTGTTTAAACATTTAGGACATGCAAGCTTAACTGAGTTCAACTGGAGTGGATTGAGGAATAAAACATTTTTCTCACTTAGGTGAGGCTTTAATTTGGATCCTCAGAAGTGTAAAATATATTTTCCAAATATACTTAATATTAGTAAAATCTATATTGATGATGATTTACAAAATAGTTATCTTTACAGATTTTTGAATTCCATCCTATTTCATCTTGAGTTGAAATTCCCTGAAAACCAGTGATGGAAAACATTTCTTCATATTTCATTAAGCTATGCTTTTTGTTCATTCGAGTAGTAACTATTCAAGTTCTTTGACTGTTCTTTATTTGTGTTATTTGTTCTCCTGATTTTGATTTGTCAGAGTGCTTTGCAAATTTTACTATTAACCTCTTGTTGGTCATATTTATCTTCCAAATCACTGGGTTCAACAGTCAGATATTTAACCAATCAATGAGAAAATATGTAAAAATATAACTACTATATAGTATTGGCATTTAATTTTGTATCATGTGTAATCTAAAACATTTGGTAGCATAAATGTGTATTGTAATCATGTCCTATAACATTTTTACAGGAAATTTGAGCATCTCCTAATTCTGATATGCATCAGGTATTCTGGAACTAATTTTCTCAGATAAGGAATTAAAACTACATTTGAAATACAAATATTTCTCACATTCCCTTTTTATCTCCTCATGTTGTTGGTTGCTTCTCCATATGTGCAGAAGCTTTTCTAGTTTCATAAGGTTCTGCTTATTTACATTTGACCATTTTTGCCTATAATTTGGTGTCATATCCAAAAATATTATAGCCCAGACAAATTTATTAGAACTTCATTCTTATATTTTCTTTTAGTTGTTTACATTCAGGTCTGACATGTAAGACTTTAATCTATTTTGAGTTGAGTTTTTATAAAGGCTAAGAAAAGAATATAATTTCATACTTGTGGGTGAAAATAATCCGGGTTTCCAATGCCACCTGCTCTTTTCCTCATTGTATCAATTTACTATAAACACACTTGTCTATCTCCTCTCCATTTTGTTCCTTGCTTTATCTATCCGTGGCATATCAGACTTATTTCTAACTAAAATCTTGAATATTTTGAAGTCATATAATGCAATTCCATAAGCTTTGTTCTTTCTCTCATAATTGCTTTCAGCTAAATGTCTTTTGTAGTTCTAGCAATACCATAATAAATTTTTCTTCTGAGAATCATTCTATTGGTATTTCAATAGGCATTTCATTCAAACTGCATATTGCTTTGTGTTGTAGGTTTACAATAGAACATTCCTAATTCTAATTTGTAAATATACAAAACCCCCATGTATTTATATAGTGAGGGATAGTGTAGTGTCCACTTGACACTACAAAGAATCTCCTGGCAATAGAGTCTCAGTATTTTTTTTTTTTATCATGGGATTGGCGTATGGACATGCCTGTGGGCTATGGTCTTCATTATTAATTTATATGAGAAAAGAAGGACTTATCTTTGCTGGGAGATCAGGACACAATCAGGGCAAGAATTGTGTCACTAGAGGATAGTGTTTGAGCCTGTAGTGTCAGAGAATCAGCAGACCCCGAATGTGTGCAGGAGCTGCTTTCACAGTATATGAAAGCCCAGGCAGGGTCAAGAGGATATTTATACAGGGATGTGTTTGCATAGCATTTTGCAGATATGTTCTGATTAGGAGGCATTGAAGATCTTGGTATGAAAAAACATGTAATAAACACTGAGAAATAAAATAGAAGAGGACAACCTAATTTAGAAGTAGTTTTGGCAACAGTGAGAGGCATGTAAGTTATATTGTAATAGAGTGTTCTGAAGGAATTTAAATAAAGGTGCTAAGAAAAACTGTACTAGAATTTATTGTTTTATAAAAGGGAAGGTACATATTCTCAAAGGGCAATTTCATCTACAGGAAAATATATATCCTGGCAGAGCACCTAGTTGGCATGGAAGAAACAACTTGTTGGGTAATAATGGCACAACTGATATATACACATCAGATTCACAACATCATATTTAACTGAAAGTAATCATAGCTCCTTGGAAAAATGACTTACTTCAGATATGTAAAGGGAAAATCCAAATTGAAACTTGAATACCTTGTTTAACCAAAAAGAATTGGAATATTAAAATGTAATGAGTACATATCAAAAATATAGAAGTTTGTTGATTGTTTCCTTGCCCAAATATGAGATAAATTTTATACCAAGTGTATTAGTCAGGTTTCTCTGAAGAAACAGAAAAACAGAATCAACAGGACAAATACATAACTATATACAATTTATTGATTTGCTCACATGACAGAGCTCTAGGAGTCCAACAATAGCCCTGCCAAACTGGAGAGGCTGAGAATCCAGGGAACTGCTCAGTCCACAAGGCTGGATGTCTTAGTAGTCCCAATCTGGTGCTGAAGGCCCAATGGATTCCAGGAGATCTGCCAGTCTCAGTACACGCTGGGATCCGAAGGGTTGATCACAACAGCAAGAGGAACTCACCAGTGAGAGAGAGGCAAGACACAGGAAAAAGGGACCAGCTCCCTCTGCCATGGCCTTTTATACTGCCTGCCAGCAGAAGGTAATGCCCACATTTGGGGTAGGACATCCTGGTTGATGTACTCCAATCCAAAGATCCTTTTTCTCTTATTTGTTCCTTAGTCCAGTCAAGTTGACACCAAGGATTAACAATCACAAGAGCACCCATTGTCAAGTTGATACCCAGTAAATAGCCTCTCCATATGTTATGCTTAAATGTCAATTGCGAACAGTGGTGAGGTCATAATTCCACCTAACATGTTATAAGTGTCTCATGTGTAATCAAAAAGCATTATATCTTAGAGTAGGTGGTAATGTCCTTGAGGAACACTTAGTCCTTCAATATCTAATAACCTAAATATGACAACACTTAACACTTATCTCAATTGCACATTCAAAAGGGAACAACACAAGTATAAAATTAATATACATATATAAATGAACAAGCACATTCTTAACCAAATAGGACAAAAATTAATATCTAATATAATCCACGTTTCTGCAACTGGTCCCATGGCCTCAGCTGATATTTATGACTACTTTCTTCTACTACGCATTCTGTATTTCCTCCACCATCAGCAAGGACCTCTGCAGGTCTTGGCTCTTTCCCTGGAGGAGTGACCAATACCTTCATCCCTGAAGGGTCTGGGCCATTTGTTGTCATGTCTGGAGTTTCCCATTGACCTTAATCATAGGACGTGGTAGCACCAGAAGGCGCCCTACAGCAACTCCTGCCTTCCAGACATAATCTTACTTGCCCCCATTGTGGAGAAAAAGTCCAATTTCCACCTGGTAGTCTGGATCAATCACTCCTCCTCCTACTATTATTCTTCCTTAGCCTGTTGGCTAAAGGGCAGTAGAAGCCCAACATGGCCAGGGGGAAGTCTTACCTTCCAGTTCAATGGAAACTTTGCTGTATCCCTTGGCAAAAGCACTCCCACCTTTGGAGCCAAAACTTCTAGACCAGCAGAACGCAAGGTCATGGGTACAGGAAGCAAAAATTTGCCTGCTTGGTCACTAGGGGTGATAGTGAGTGGAATCACTTCCACTTCAATACCTTGGTTCCTGGACCCATGAATTCTGGCTATAAGAGAAACAGTACCATTTAGTGGGCACTGATTCAAAGCATATACTGCCTGCTGGAGAACCTTGCCCCAGCCCTCCAGGCTTTTGCTACCTAATTGGCACTGTAACTGTGTCTTCAAGAGGCCATTCCATCATGACAGTGTCCTTTAGGTTTGTTTCAGAAATTGTCATAATGCTGCAGCTGTCCACCTCTGGGTGGTGCCTGCATAGCATGCAGAACCATCAGTAAACCAGGCCCTAGTCTTCTCTTCCTCAGTCAACTGATCATACAGTGAACCCCATGAAGCCATAGGTGCATGCTTAAGCACAGGAGGCATTGTAACAGGAGTGGGATCCATAGGCATTTGGGCAACTTCTTCATGTAGCTTGCTTGTGCTCTCAGGGCCTGCCCAGGCCCTGTTAAGTATGTACCACTTCCGTTTGATAATGGACTGTTGCTGTGCTTGCCCTACTTTATGGTCTGGTGGGTCAGATAACACCCAGCTCATGATGGGCATCTCAGGTCACATGGTGACTCAGTGGCCCATTGTCAAACGTTCAGTTTTCACTAAGGCCCAATAGCAGGCTAAGAGCTGTCTCTCAAAAGGAGAATAGTTGTTTGCAGATGAAGGTAGAGTCTTACTACAAAATAACAAGGGCCTCCACTGTGATTCCCATATGGGAGACTGCCATAGACTCCAGATAGCATCTCTACCTGTCACTGATACCTCAAGCACCATTGAGTCTGCTGGATCATATGGCCCTAGGGGCAGAGCAGCCTGCACTGCAGCCTGGACCTTTTGAAGAGCCTTTTCCTGTTCCAAACCCCACTCAAAATTTGCTGCCTTCTGAGTCACCTGATATATGGGGCATAGTAACACACCCAGATGAGGAATGTGCTGCTTCCAGAATCCAAAAAGGCCCACTAAACATTGTGCTTCTTTCTTGGTGGAGGGAGGGGCCAGGTGCAACAACTTATTCTTTACCTTAGAAGGAATGTCTCTGCATGCTCCACACCACTGAACTCCTAGAAACTTCACTGAGGTAGATGGTCCTTGAATTTTACTTGGATTTATTTCCCATACTATCATGTGCACATGCTTTACCAATAAGTCTAGACTAGCTGCTACCTCCTGTTCACTGGGTCCAATCAGCATAACATCATCAATATAGTGGACCAGTGTGATATTTTGTGGAAGAGTCAGGCAATCAAGATCCCTTCTAACTAAGTTATGGCACAAGGCTGGAGAGTTAACATGCCCTTGAGGTAAGACAGTAAAGGTATATGTTGGCCTTGCCAGCTGAAAGCAAATTGCTTCTGGTGGTCCTTATGAACCGGTATTGAGAAGAAAGCTTTGGCCATATCAATAGCTGCATACCAGGTACCAGAAGACATATTAATCTGCTCAAGTAAGGACACCACATCCGGTACAGTGGCTGCAATTGGTATCACTACTTGGTTGAGTTTTTGATAGTCAATTGTCATTCTCCATGATCCATCTGTCTTTTGCACAGGCCAAATTGGATAATTAAATGGAGTTCTGTTAGGAATCACCACCCCTGCATCTTTCAAATCCTTGATGGTGGCACTACTTTCTGCAATCCCTCCAGAGATATGATACTGGTTTTGGTTCACTATTTTACCTGGTAGAGGCAACACCAATGGTTTCCATTTGGCCTTTCCAACCATAATAGCCCTCACTCCACAGGTCAGGGAACTAATGTGGGGATTATGCCAATTTCTAAGTACATCTAGCCCAATTACACATTCTGGGACTGGAGAAATAACCACAGGATGAGTTCTGGGACCCACTGGGCCCACTGTGAGTTGGACTTCAGCCAAAACTCCATTTATCACCTCACCTCCATAGGACCCTACTTTAACCAGAAGGCCATGATGCTTTTTAGGGTCTCCTGGGATCAATGTCAACTCAGAGCCAGTATCCAATAGACCTCAAAAAGTCTGATTATTTCCTTTTCCCCAGCATACAGTTACCCTCGTAAAAGGCCTCAGGTCCCTCTTGGGAAGGACAGGAGGAAGGCAAACAGCATGACTCTTTGGTATTGTGACAAGGTCCTTCCTCATCGGAACCCAGCCACCCCTTCACTCAAGGGGTTCTGGGTCTGTGAACTTTCTCAAGTCTGGAAAGTGGTTAACTGGATGGATTCTCTACTGCTGAAATCCCATGTTGATTTCCTGTTATTTGTTCTACTTATACAGATAAAATCTTAGTAGGCTTCTTATGTATTCAGTTCCTGGTAACACCATGATTAATTAGCCAGTTCCAAAGATCCATTCTGGTCATGCCATTATAGGCATTGTTTTGCCATTGCTACCCATTATTATAACTATGATAACTACACTCATCTGGCCTTTAACGATTCAGTGCTGCTACCTGACGCCTACCCTGAGGTCCTATTAAACCTATTATGTGTACATTTAATTTATGCAAACGAGCAACAACTCTTAACTGTAAGATCTGGCATAAGAAATAGAGCAAAAACAAAGCTCTTCAAATGTTCTGGTGTCTCTCTCAGTACTTTCCATCTTATAAATTCAGTGAATGGCATGTCCTCTGGGTCATCATATTGTGGAGAATGTGGTTTTACACTTCGAATCCACTCGAGCATGCCCATCTGCCTGACCCTCACAATCCCTTCTTCAATACTAAGCCAAGGAATATCAGGCATCTCTAACTGGCTGTTAGTAGGCCATGTTTTTTTTTATTTTATTTTATTTTATTTATTTATGTATGTGTATGAATGTACTGTCTGCAGGCAGGTTTGTGCACCCGTGTCATGCAATGCTGCGGAGGTCAGAAGAGGGTTTCAGATTCCCCTGGAACTGGAGTTCTCCTGGAATTGGAGTTTCAGATGGTTCTCAGCCACAATGTGGGTGCAAGGGATCGAACTCAGGTCCTTTGTAAGAGCAGTCAGCACTCTTAACCACTAGGCCATCTCTCCAGTCTGGCCATGTTTTTAATAAATACGTCAGCTAAGCAATCAAATAAATTTTTAACACCTCTTTTTAACTGCTTGAACTTCCATATTAAACATTAAATCTCTACTCAGTGGGCTCATATCAATAAACTCAGTCCGACCCAATTTTATATTCCTTCCACCATTATCCCACACACTTAAAATCCATTCCCACACATATTCCTTAGGCTTCTGCTGGAATGAAGCAGCAAACTCATTAATTACTTTAGTGGTGTAGCACACCTCCTCATGGACCACACTTTCTATCTCACCTTTAGGGACTTGCTTAGCATTGACTCTGGTTATAGGTCTAGAGGCAACAATTGCTGGGCCCTGAGGGACATTAGCTCCCACTGGGAGGGGGAGGTTGGTTTCCTCAGGCAAGGGCGGAGAGGGGGGATCTGCAGGGTGTGGATTCTCTGCTGAGGGTGGGGAGATTAATTCCTCAGATAAAGAAAATCCCTCAGAATCCGAGGGTTCAAAGTCCTCATCATAGTGGTTCTCCCACACATCTCTATCCCAAGTTTCAGGGTTCCACCCTTTCCCCACCAGTGCTCTCACTTTAACTGCTGACACTCTTTGTGGCTGGGAATTAAATTTGCATTGTAAATCAGCCAAACATAATAAGGGCTCCAGCTTGATTTTCTGCTGCTTTAGCTCTTTGGCTGCTGGAGAGAAGATGCTCTTCCAGAGCACACTTGGAAACTTTTAAACTCTTGCTGCAAATCTGGAGCTGGTTAATTTTTATCACTGAGCTCCTCTATCACTTTATCCAGAGATGCTAGAAGCAACCAGGCAATGTCATTATTTTCCTTATTTCTCTACAATTTCTCAAATGTTTTATATATAGAGTTGCTAAATTCCTTGCTCCTCACAAGAGGCGAGTTAGGTGGGTCAAATGGATCTATCTTCAAAATTACATCAAATAGTCTGCACCAAGGATTATCATTCCTCTTCATGCTACCAGGAGAGCCTTCAGTAACTCTAGGCTTCATTGGGGTGGAGAGCTGGCTCCAGAAACTACCACACCCACTAAAGAAATTCATCCTTTCAATTCTGTCTCTCCAGAACCACTCCTGGTACTAGAATTTATAGATTTCCTCAGATACCGGTATTTCTGACCTTTGATCTGCAATATTTTCCTCAAGGAGTACATAAAATACAACCTTTACTCTGTTTTCCAGATTGTTCTAACCTACTTTAATGGACTGAACAAGAATAGTTTCAATCCAATCAGATATTATGAATGTCTGTTTTTTAGTAAAGACAATGAAATTTTATTTTTCAACTATCATAATCCCAGGCTTATTAATGAAACCTACTATGCACAGCATATAATCATCTCCTTTGAATTGCTCTTGTGAATTTAGTGTAAAATAATTGGGCTACTAATACGTAAATGATTATAAAGTGGCAGAATTAAACTGTTTTCAGGGCCAAAATAGGTTTTATTTTCAAAACAAAATATGGAAAGCATAATTAAGAAGATATCCTAGGGGACATTATATTAAGGTAATTTCACTACTTTATCTGAAATTTGTTTTATGAAGGAAATCTACCTTTTAAATTTTGAGAGCTCACATTGAACAAGACTGCTGTAACATTTTTTTTCTTTTCCTTCATTTTTTTTTTTTTTAATATTTGCTTTTCCTGTGGCAGGCAGAGCTGTTTTTGGATGCTGGCCTTAAATCATGTGCTAGCTCTGCCCCATTATTTTATACACTGAAAGTTGGAACAAAAAAATTTCCATTCTTCAAATGGAAATTTATATGGCAATATTAAATAACTTCACACACAGTCTGTTTTTTCAAGGATGGACTAAGTGTTCTTATGCAAGTTGTGCTTAATAGTCAAGAAGAAACTCACATAAAACACTTCAAGATGTTATAGAATAAAAAAAAACTGTTCCTTTTTCATAATTGAAAATGTAGTCATGACCAAACAATTCTACTATGCACATACTACATTTTTCTTGATTCTGCATTGATCAGAAATCCTTTAGTATATGAAAACTGAACAACAGACATCAATAATCATCCTTCACGTAAATGAAAAGTAAGACAGAAAGGCCCTAGAAATATATGCGACATGGAAGTTTACACAATATTACATCTTTTGTTGATAACTACTAACACACATACAAAATTAAAATTAATGAGCTGATCATCCAGACTTCAAAAGCACTCATCTAATGCCTAATAATGGTTTCCTAATGGACAGTTTAGTGAATGATGGGTTTCATTTTCATGCGTTATTTTTCACTAATAATTTTTACCTTGTTGAGATTATATAAGGAATGAAAATGTTTAAATATATAAAATCCCATACATACAAATTATAAGAAAGTATAAGCAAAATTATCTGTAGATAAAAGGGATTAATGGAAAAGGAATAAAGAGGAGGCAATAAGGGAAATAAGCTCAAAGTATATTGCATATTTGTAGAGAATGTCCTCATGTGACTCAGAACCTTGTAAAATATACATATCCCAATGAAAAAAACATTGTTTTCCATGTTGCTAATATTCACAAGCACCATATCATTCCTTTTTCAATTCTATTAGTTGGCTACCCATTCCACTACAAATTAGGTCCTGTATATTCACCAAGTTCTTATGTGGGAAATGAAATAAATTACTGACCAATATTTCAACACAAATGAGAAGGATGCTGATATGATACAGCCACACCTTTTACGTTGTAATACAAGACCCAGGATCAAAGTTTATGGACATCTGACATTTCTGCAAGACACCTCCTAGGAAATTATACAAGATTATTGTCCATAAAATTTAAAGCCAACTTGCTTACATCAGCATGAGAGTACATGTGAGAAGATTCTGATGGAGGTTTCAAGGGAAAGAATTTGGGTGTGTGTCCTAAAAATAATGAAAGCTATCTGGAGTGTATTGCTTCCATAAAAGGCTTTCTGTGTGTTTGGAAGTGAAATGAAATCATATAAACAACCATCAACCTTTAATATTGCTGACCTGTCAGCATCTTTCAGAACAGGCCAATGAGGCTGATATCAATAATTACTTCTATAAATATCTAAATTTTAATGAAATAATAGTTTGGTTTCTATTCTTATATCATATTTTTCATATAGCATTTATATGAACCACTAATGCTACTTAATACACTGAACCAAAATCTTTGTTGACTAATACCTTGAACCAAATAAAAAATCTTTAATCATGACTATTTATAGTTACAACTATAAGTAAACATAGTTAATACTATCAAAGTAAAACAATATGAGATTAAACTTGTGTATAAAATACATATGGGCCAGGTGTGGTGGCACACTCCTTTAATCCCAGCACTCTGGAGGTGGAGGCAGGTGGACCCCTGTGAGTTCAAGGCCAGCCTGATCTACATAGTGAGCTCCAGGCCAGCTGGAACTAAAGGGAGACCTTGCCTTGAAAAGACAAAAAATAAATTATATATATATATATATATATCTATAGATACATACATATATAAAAATACTAGAAATGTTGATGAGAAAGAGTTACTATTTTAATTCATTTCGATTTTACTTTATTCTTACATTATGAGTGCTTTGTGTGCATGTATGTAAAAATACCACGTGCATGCAATGCCAACAGAAGCCAGAAGAGGGCAATGGATTCCCATGGAACTGGAGTTAGGGATAGTTGTTAGCTGCCATGTGGGTTCTAGAAACAGAACCTGGTTTCTCTGTCTGAGAAGGCAGTAAGCATAACCACTAAGCCATCTTGTCCAGCCCCTATAGAGTATATATATGATTGAGAAACCATTTACATTTCCATGATATTACTGGGGTGCTTAATATAAGATTTCTAGCACTTTGTACTGTGAAATTCCTGTATTCAGTTTAAAATAATTTTATTCCGACTGAGCTATTTGTGACAATAACAAAATGAGAAATGTATAAATGTGTCATATTCCTGTCCATTGCATGAAAGACAATAGGTTAATTACTGGATTTCATGCGATGTTTTTGTCTGCAAAAAAGTTCTAAATCTTACAAGTGATTTTTTGTTCACTTGATCAAAACCAAATGAATCTCTGTTATTTAACCTTTTGCTGATAATGATTTTGCAACAAGTGAAGGTCTCTTCAGAGAAATAAGAGACCTTTCTTTCAATAAATAAATTTAAATTGCTTTTGGAATGTGGAAGATTTTACTTTATATGAAGAAGAAATGATTAGACTCAAGTCATATGCTTCTATGTGTTTCAAAGAAATATTTAACAATTTTTCTAGCATTCAGTAAAATAAAAGAAATATGAATAGAATATGGAGCAGCTTCTACTGATGATGCAGAAAATTACCAATCATTATATTGAGATTGCTTTTATTCACTATGCAATAGAATGGTATTCAATAAACTTGGCCCCAAAATTCTAATTCATTATGATATATGTATATTATTTTATAAATGGATTTTTTGAAAATGGGTGTTCTATATTAGTTGTTAATTTTATCTCAATGATTTTACTTTGATAGATGATCTTTGCTACAGTTATTTGCCCAATACATCTCATCTTTAAAGGAAAACCTAAGTTATTTTTCCAATTTTTGAAACCACAAACACTTGGTTTACTCTAGATGATCTATTCAAATGAGAGGTTATATAACCCAGAGACATTTTCTTTAATAAATTTAAAAGTGAGAGTCCAAACCAAATTCCCAACTTGATTCAAAAAATTTGAGTTTTCTTACATTTCATACAACAGTTCTTAGTCAAATTTAGACCCTCTTCCAATGCATGCTCCCTAACCCCCAATGAATTTTATGTATCCCTCTGTTCTAGTTTGTCTTCCATTGCTGTGACAAAACACTCTGACTGACACCAACTTGGGGAGGAAAGGGTTTATTCAGCTTACATCTCCTGGGTCACAGTTCATCACTCAGGGAGCCCAAGGCAGGAACTCAGGGCAGGAATATGGAGGCAGGAGCTGAAGCACAGGCCATGGAGGAAAGTTATTCCCTGGCTTGCTCCCCTGGCCCATGCTCAGCCTGCCCTCTTATACTGTACAGAACAACCTGCCCAGGGTGGCACCACTCATTGTGGGCTGGGCCCTCCCACACTGCTCGACCATCAAGACAATACTCCACATATGTGGCCACAGGCCAATCCAATGGAGCCAATTCCCCAATTGAGGCTCCCTCAACCCAGGTGTGTCAAGTTGACACAAAAGCTATCCAGCACACCCCCTATATGTATATCTAACTTTTAATCAGAGACAGAAGTCAGAGAACATCACTGATGAATTAATCTCAGGAGGATGATAATGATTCAAAGGCAATTTAATTTTCTAAATGAACTTGTATTAAATAAGTCTCATTAGATATCAAATATCATTGTCTCATATTTGTTAAATCATAAGCACATATTTATAGCTTTTTACTTACATTTATTTTTCTATGTATTTTTCCCAAGATTTTATGGGTGAGTACCCAAAAGTAACAGTTTATGGAAGTCAGAAGACAACTTAAAAGGAATCTGTCCTACCCTTCTACCATGTGAGCTTCAGGGAATTAACTCAAGTTGCCATGATTGGTGGCAAGCACTTTTACTGGCAGAATGAGCCACTGGCCCACAAAATTATTTAATTTTCTTCATTTGTATATTATGTGTGTATTTGTGTATGTGTATGCAAGTTCTCCATGGGTGTATAACACCCAAGGAGGCCAGAAGATGATGTTGGATCCTAGAAACATGTTAGTGACAGTTGTCAGTACCATGTGGGTGCTGGGAATTAAACTCCAGTTCTCTGTAAGATCTGAGTTATTTTTCCAGTCCGCAAAGAACAAATTTTAAAGGAAAACAATTCTACTCTAATATACAGAAATTGCTGCACTTAAATACTATCATTATTTGTAAGTATAATATATGCATATTTAGCTATAATTGGCTGTTTTCCTTTCCCCACAATGGAAGCTTGCTGAAATACCATTTAACTACTAGGTGGCATTTTAATAAAGAGATATTTTATCATAATCTGTCATATAGCAACTTTAAGTTAAACCTTTCCATAGTACAAATGTTGACTTACCTCTTTTTGTTCAACTTGGATCCCAGAAACTTGACATATATATAAATATGATAGATTAATATATATAATCACCTGAATGTATGTAAGTAAACCCATGTCGTGTAATCCCCAAGGAGGTCAGAAGAGGGCATTGTATATCCTGGAACTGGAGTTATAAATGGTTGTTAGCTGCCATTTGGGAGCTGGGAATTGAATCTAGGTCCTCTGCAAGAGCAGCCAGTGCTGTTAACTGCTGAGACATCTCCCCAGCCAATATCTCAATTCTTTTATTTTCAGTTTGTACTTATTTTTAAACCAGGGGTTGATGAAATTTTAAGAGTGACCCATAAGATGGTTAAGAAGTTATAAATTTCCCAGTTTTTTTTTTATTATTTTCCTTTTTCAGAAGAGAAAAATTAATAAGTAAGTATAATGATTTGGATTTAAAAATCTGAATATTATCAAAATCATTCTATGAAATTCGTTAAGAATCAATACAAAATTACAAAAAAAAAACCCTCTTAGCTGTCTAGATTTAGCTTCCTTGTTTTATTCTTCACAGGGATATAGCTTATGCTAAATCTTCATTCTGAATGCACCAAATCTCACTAATATTACTGCTTTTTAGTCAAAGAAAACTGGGCTTCAAGGAGATTAACTTTTCCAAGCCAATAGATACTGAGTGAAGCTAAGGCAATTTCTTGTTTACTTCATACACTCTGAACTTCTCTACCACTGTAAAATGTATTGTGCATAACTTTTTATCAATGGACAGTAAATGTTTAGTCATAAGAAACTTGTGGTGGTTTGAATGACAGTGTCCGCCATAGGCTTTAAGTATTCAGACATTTTGTCTCCAATAGGTGGCACTGTTCTTGGAGGTATTAGAAGGTGTGACCGTGCTGGAGGAAGTAGGTCATTGGGGCATCCTTGGTGAGTTTAAGAAGCCTTGCGGTCTCCAGTCTCTCTCTCTCTCTCTCTCTCTCTCTCTCTCTCTCTCTCTCTCTCTCTCTCTCTCCTTCCTGTGCTCATTGTGAGATGTGAAACTTGGCTTGCTGCTCCAGCCCCAGCCACCATGCTTCCTGCGACGATGGACTCTAATTCCCTGGAACCATCAATCCTCAGCTCAATAAACTCTTCCTTTTATAAGTTCCCTTGCTCATGGTGGTTTTATCACATCAACAGAAAATTGACTAATACAGTTATTTGGTACCAGAGAGTGGGCTGTTGGCTGTGAAGAACCTGACCATGTGGATGTTTGGAGAAACGTGAAAGACTTTGGAACTTTGGGGTAGAAAAGCTGTGCTGTAAGCAGAGCTTAACAGGCCATTCTAGTGGAAGCCTGGAAGAAAGCAATGCTGCAAAAAATGTAGTCAGAGAAAAATAAAGACTTAGGCAGCAACTGGGATATTTTGATAAAGAGTCTGGCAACAGTTTGCCCACAGCCCAAATGCTTGCCTGAGGCTAAGTTGAAAAGCAATGGACTAATGTCTTTGGCAGAGGATATTCCAAGACAGCCTAATGTAGAAATGGTTGCATGTCTATTAATGGTGAATATTGTACAGATCTACAGTGAAAAAGAGCAGACAGGGCAGAAAGAAATGTAGAATGTGTAGTTTGGATCTGAAAACTACACTAGGAAGATTAAAGGTGGGGCCAAGGCATGTGAAGGAAAGGCTCCCTTTGATAAGGAGATTAAAGTGATTAAGGAGGGGCCTAGCTATTTACAAGTAAACAATGGAAAAAGTGAGATTAAGGTGATTAATGAGAGGCCTCAAGTAAACAGAAACTGTCCCTTCAAGGCAAGACCACACCCAGCTAATCCTCCAACTTTTGAAAGGAAAATACTGAAAGGATTTTCTGCTCCAACAAGTCCAGGTCAGAGAAAAGTTGCTAATGTGGTTGAAATAGCCCAGGTTTCATCCCAAACTTGCAGCCAAACTTGGCAGTTTCATTCACGTAGTGCTGGCTTTAGAGGCATGATTTTTGCAAGAGTGAAGGGGTCATCAGTTCTTCCTCCAAGGTTTCAGAGAGCCACAGAGGCCAGGCAGAGTGCACCTTTTTTATGTCCCTGCATAAAAAAGGCCATTTCGTGAAGCTGTGAATGTGAAGCTTGGTTGGCAGCGGAGTCCCCAAGAAGACATTCAAAATGCCAGAGCTGTGAGATATTTGCTAAGGAGAGTTGCATACAGGGAGTGGTACCAGCCTAAGGAAGAGATCCATGTTGCATGCAATTCTGGAAGAGCTGAGCCATCTAAGCCCTTAGGAAGTAAATTCCCAGAAGTCACACAAGGAGCTACTGGACTTGGTGTTTGCCCTGCTGGTTTTCAGTCTTGTTTTGGTCCAGTATTTGCTCACTATGCCTCTATTCTTCCCTTTTGGAATGGGAATGTGTATTCAGTTCCATTGTATGTTGGGAGTATGTAATTTTCCTTTTGATTTTACAGGCGCTTACAGTTAAGAGATTGGCCTGTGTCTCAGAAGAGATTTTGGACTACAGACTTTTGAATAGAATTGATAATAGAACTGGTAAAGACTATGGGGACTTTTAAGGTTGGACTAAATGTATTTTGCATTTTATATGGTAAGGAGCCTATGGGGGCCAGGGAGTGGAATGTGGTGGTTTGAATGATAGTGTCCCCCATAGGATTTAAGTAGTCAGACATTTTTGTCTCCAGTTGGTGGCACTGTTCTTGGAGGTCTTAGAAGGTGTGGCTGTGCTGGAGGAAGTAGGTCATTGGGGGCAGGACTTGGTGAGTTTAACAAGCCTTGCAGTATCCAGGCTCTCTCTCTCTCTCTCTGCTTCCTGTGCTCAGTGAGAGATGTGACACTTGGCTTTCTGCTCCAGCCCTGGCCACCATGCTTCCCGCCACAATGTACTCTAATTCCCTGGAACCATCAATAGTCAGCTCAAATAAACTCTTCCTTTTATAAGTTCCCTTGTTCATGGTGTTTTATCACAGCAACAGAAAAGTGACTAATACAAAACTATTTCTTAAAGAAAAACATATTTAGCTGCAGCTATAGCATGGTAGGAACACTTGCCTAACAAGTATATTTCTGGGTTCAAATCCCAGTAATAGACACATACACAAATTCTTGATGTATATAGACTAGAGAATCTCATTGACAAATATTTTCCTTACATAAAACATCAGAAAAACTAAAACTATTAGTTTATATATTTTTAAAGTCAAAAAATCCCAAAGTCCTGTATTTTATATAGTAAACCAATATTGTCATTAGCTGTAACAAATAGCTATAATTCCATGCCTATTCATACAAAAGAGTAAAAGTAGTTCCATAATATCAGTTTAATACTCTCCCAAGATATATTCTATTTTTATTTTATTTATTATTATTATTTTTTTTTGGTCTTTTCGAGACAGGGTCTCCCTGTAGCCCCAGCTGTCCTGGAACTCACTCTGTAGACCAGGCTGCTCTTGAACTCATAAAGATCTGCCTGCCTCTGCCTCCCAAGTGCTACGATTAAAGGTGCCACCAAGATATATTCTTAATGTAGTAGTGTTCACCCAATATAGAGGATAGTCCAATGAGTTGAGTGACAATATTATGCTAAAGGTAAGTGTGGAAATATCCTGTCACCCAAAAATCTCATCTTATATATTTATTAAATGAATTGAAATCAGAATCTCCATAAATGGCACTTCATATTGTTGCAGAATTATTCAAAATAGGCAAGAAAATTCAACCTAAATGTATATTAATAGATTAATAGATAATAGAAACAGCATTATTCTTCATTAAAGAATAACTAATTCCATATTCAGAAATAATGAAGACTTGAACCCTATACTAAGTGTACTAAAAGTCATAGGACAGGCATTATTTGATTCTTCTTTAACAAGATCAATTGTCAAGCTGCTAGAAACAGTAGGTAGAGAGAGGTTATCATAAACTAAGGGGAGAGGGAATGAGATACTTCAGTATAAGAGGTACAGAATATCAATAATACAGGATTATAAAGTCCTTTAGAGTATGATAAAATAGTGTGTATAAAGTGAAACAATCACACTAACAATTTTTGGTAAATGCTAAAATTCCAGGTATGTGTTTATATCACAAAAATAAAGAAGTATGTTAAAGGTTTTGGAGAGGAGCATATGTTTAATTTTCTTCTAGGAATGCCAGTAGCAGGAAACCTGAGAGATAGGAATAGAAGATGAAATGCAAAGGAGAGCACACAAGAGAACAGATATAGATCCTTAGAATGAGGTGTGTCATGACAAACCAAAGATGAATGTTGTTTCTACACTCTTGCTTTCCAGCACCAGCACAGTTTCTAGTTTTTAGAAACTATGCTATTTGTAATAATTCAAAGGCAATGCATTATGGACTTGAGAAAAATGCTAGATATCCATCTAAAAATACTCTATGGGGCTGGAGAGATGACTTAGCAGTTCGCAGCACTTGCTGTTCTTACAGAGGATGGCTTGCTACAGGATGGAACTCAAGTTCCAGGGGAATTTGATGCTCTCTTCTGGCCTCCATAGGGATTGTACAACACAAATCAATGTAGACAAAGCACTCTAAATAAATAAATAAATAAATAAATAAATAAATAAATAATAGTTGGGTGCTGTTCTAGTTTTCCTTCCATTGCTGTGACAAAACATTCTGACCGACACCAACTTGGGGAGGAAAGGGTTTATTCAGCTCACATCTCCTGGGTCAGAGTTCTCACTCAGGGAGCCCAAGGCAAGGACTCAGGGCAGGAACCTAGAGGCAAGAGCTGAAGCATAGGCCATGGAGGAGTGCTGTTCACTGGCTTGCTCTCCTGGCCCATGCCCAGCCTGACCTCTTATACAGTACACAACAACCTGCCCAGGGTGGCACCACCCATAGTCGGCTGGGCCCTCCCACATTGCTCAACAATCAAGACATTACTCCACAGATGTGGCCACAGGCCAGTCCAATGGAGCCAATTCCCCAATTGAGGCTCCCTCAACCCAGGTGTGTCAAGTTGACACTAAAGCTATCCAGCACAGGTGCACTAATGGGGGGAGGTGCAGGTAAAGTAGGGTATGTAAATACTGACAAAATACATTGTGTGAAAAATCTGAAAAAATTCAGTATTTTATAAAACAAACTAAATAAAATACTCCTGGCAGAAGTCAGAGCAATTTTGAGAATATGAGAAAACAATGTTTTATGTTGGTGAAGGAAAGATCTTTTCTGATGGTTAATGTACTGGAGCATTGAATTAGAAAAATATGACACAGAGCAGACACCAAAGGAAAAGCAGGAAGGAGGGATAGGAAGAAGAACAAAGTTAAAGTTTGACAAGTATATATGTGTTTTATTCCAAATAATTATTCATGTTAAAATCAAATATTTCAAAGACATTACAGCTATTTTCAATAGTTACATGTCTTTTTGAAAAAGTATCTATTCATATTCTTTATAAATTTTGCTATAGACTTGAATTCGTTCACATACATGTATGTGTATGTGTGTTTTAGTTTTTTTTTTTATTTTTATTTATTTTTTTCAAAGAAAAGTTTTCACCATGTAGCCCTGGCTCGTAACTTGCTAGATAGATCCAGTTAGCCTCCAGTGCAGAGAAATTAAAGGCATGTGTATCCACACCAAGATGAATTCATTTATTTTTATATTGAAACCCTAGTCTACACAAATACTTTATTCTGTCTTATTGAGTGGATTTCCCTTCATTATTTTCTTTGTTGTACAAAATGTTTTTAAAATCAATATAGCTAGAGTGGTGGTGCACGCCTTTAATCCTAGCACTCGGGAAGCAGAGGCAGGTGGATCTTTGTGAGTTCAAGGCCAGCCTGGTCTACAGAGTGAGTTCCAGGTCAGCTGGAGCTACAGGGAGACCCTGTCTTGAAAAGACCAAAAAAGATCAATATAGACCTGCTTTTTTTGTTTGCATTTTTTGTCTTTATTTTATTATATCCTCAAAACCATGATTCAGAACATGTTCTTTAAAAAGTTAATTGTCAAATTGAGCTCCATTATTGACTCCAATGAGTTAATTTCTCAAGCATTAAAAGTTTGCATATATAGGGAGGAAATTAAGGGATAAAACTTCTTTAAGTACGTCGAGACAGAGGATGGAGATATAAGCAAAATGTACAGTTTGGTATATTATTACATAATAGGTTTATAATAAATCATAAATCTAAAGTCAACAACTGTTTATGGAGAACCTCTTAGAGATAGGCCTTTTTAGGTGAGAATAGTAGACCCATTTGGAATGGAGAGTTATGGACACAGGGAAACACACACAGCAAAGCCACAGAGTATTTGTTTATATTTTAGATCCAGAAGGCATTGTGTTCATAACTGTCTGCGATATTACAGCTCTTTTGACACCTCCAGAACTTCACCTACCTTCTAGCAACAGTATTTGTAGGACCAATAAAAAAATACCCACACTGCCCTGCTTTATGTTCTCTGGATTTTGTCATTTATAAGCTCATTTATGATCCTAAACTGTACATCAAATAATTTAGATCTAGTGACTTATCTGTTAGAGAAGATTATGGAGGACACACAAAGTTGCTTTGTTATACAAAAGGAAACATATTTCTGTTTCTCATATCCATACTTACAAGCCTGATAATTTACCAGACTTTTATGTTCCATTGCTCTAAGAGATGCTGCTTAAATCAGACCCATTATAGAGCTGTAAATGATGAAATATGATTACAATGAAACGCTCAATAAATATTAACTGCTTCATGGCCTATTCCAAGTGCTCTTTATATTATAACAGAGAAACCAACATGTCCCCTGCCATCTTGTCCTTGCCCTTTCATTGTTCAATAACTGTATAGTGAAATTTACTTCATGAAGATTTACTGGATGTCTATGAACCCGGAGGTCAAGCTTATGATTTGTAGCACTCCAAGTACACCTAGCTTACAATATTTCATAATCTCATTTGTTGTGGATGCAATTATGTCAATTGATTCTCAGAGGCTATGCTTTATTGAATGTCTGTATATGCACCCTATGATCATGTAATGCATATTACTTGAAGCTCAATAAAATTAATAAATTTCACCATGCAAAATATACTATAATTTATTTCTGAATCACTAAGAGACCCAAGGTCAGTTTTTGTTTCTGAAACTCTCCAAATTCTAATATTAACAAGTTTATGAGATTTCAAGCATTAGTTTCTTCAATTTAGTGCTATTCTTATGTTTTGTTTTGTATTGTTTTGTTTTGTTTTGTTTTGTTTTGTTTTGAAACAGGATCTACCTGTAGTCCCAGATGGCCTGGAAGTCACTATGTAGACCAGACTGACCTTGCTATAATAAAGACCCTCCTGTATCTATCTCTCACATGCTGGGATTAAAGACATGTGCTACCATGACTAGACTTTTTGCCTTAATTGCCTAATTTTAAACACATGGGACATGAATTTAAAGAATATGGAGTAATATGTTAATATATAACTATTTAATTGTTAGTAATAAATAAGAGGCTTTTGTATTCTGTAGTCCAACTTTAGAACTGTGACATCTTGAACAAAGACACCATGAAATATTTATATTAAGGATCTGTATCAGTTATATGGTCATTTTCAATATTACGCAGTGATTATCAAAATCTGGTGTGACATGAAAAATTCCTAATCAAAGTTCAGAAAAATTGTTGACATATTCAGTACTGTACTCCAAAGTTAACTGCTGATAGATTTATATATTGGTAAAAGAAAAATGTGTAATGCCAGAAAATTTTAATTATACTTATCGATTTTTCTTATGCACAGTTGTGTGACTGAGAAACAGAATTGTTGGAATATTGTGTCATTCTGATTAAACAAAGATAATATCAAATGTTAACTGCAATTCTCCTTATTTCCTCCACAGTGAGAGAAGTTCCAAACTAGGAAACAAAAGAAGTTACAACTAGCTTCATACTGTAGAGCGAAATTCCAATCTATTACATCCTCTAAAATCATAGAAAGGATGTGAGCTCAAGAGTTCTACCTAGATTACAACCTTTGAAAAAGACAGGACACTTTTGATTCAAGATATGATTGTGCAAAATTCTTCCCCAAGTATAGAGGAAATGATGCCTACCTGTTCAAGAGGCATTTTTGGTAAACAGTTATTGAACTCTATATGTTCTTTGCACATTGATGAACACAAGTGTTTAATTGAATCAAGTATGAGAAGATACATAGCCAGACACTGTTGACTATCTTTGTACCTGTAGGTGCCTTTCTATACATATGGAAGGATGTTTGCCTAGAGGAAATAGTCTTTACTGAGGGAGGCAGAGACAATTGTAACTCAGCTTGAAACATCTCATCTAACAAGACCTGCAGACGTTTCCCAGTGAAAGAGTAGACAACCACAGAGATGTGATTGCAAAGCCCCTGGGCCAATAACAGAGAGGGCAGAAGGTCAAAAAGCCATTGTTCACTCTAAATCATAAACACAGACATCTTCAGCTAGGATTAATAAGGAATTCTTAAAAGTAATGCATCAAATGGGAAATAGGCACCAGTTATGAACCAAAAATTGTCTTTAATTCGAATTCCCTCTATTACCTCCATAGTTCATCAGAGATTTAAAAAATAAAAAAATAAGTAAACGAGGGCTTACACTTAAAATACGAAAAGTAAGTTGGGTGGGTTTTCTAGCTATTTCCAGGACAGGTCATGGAAGTAATGACACCATATTCCAACAATTCTGTTTCTCAGTCACACAACTAGTAGTGAAGAATCTTTAATGTGGAAAGGATTTGGAATTTTTGTTAACATTCTAAATTCTATTAGTGGTTGAAATAATATTGACATGACCTAAAAGACAGGAAATTTTGTGAAAACATCTTTATCTTTAATACAAAGTCAGGAAGAGGAATCCAGTGAGACAACATAAATAGTTCATGATGGGAAAGAGAAGATGGGAAATTACATTCCATTTTATCAGTCCAAGTTATTTGATGAATATGGTATACACTTTCTCAGAAGAGAGCTTACATTTGTGCCATGCAGGCCTTCCTCTGTGCCCCACCTTGGCAGGTGCCACCCAATGTTAGGACCATAGAGAATTGTGTGCATGGCTAGAAGGTCAGCCAGGGGCACACACTCTCCATGCCCAGCTGCTCAGGTGGGGACCTGTGTGCAGGCCAAAGGATTCAAACCCACTCTCCCTCCCCACTCAAGCTACTGATACTGTGGTGGAAAATATAAACTGCTGGTGATGCAAATTAATGCTGTTGGGAGGATCCAGCAGTGTCAGTGATTTGAGTCTGCATAGCCAAAACTGAGGAAGAAACCAACAGGAAGCAAACTGAGTGACCAACCTGTCCTCCATATTAACATTTGAGATTAGCAACAGAAGGCAAACAAATAAACAAAGGGGGAAAACAACAACAACAACAACAACAACAACAACAACAACAAAAAATACACATGCCAAAAACGCAAAGGGAAAACAATATGGGAAATGCTCAAAATAAATCTCCACTGAACTCAACCAATCCTGTAGAAGATCCCAACAATGAGATCTCTCTGGAAGGGCACCAAGATACCTAAGTTAGAAGAACAATTGTAGACATATTCAAAGACTATAAAGAACAAATCAGAGAACTAAAGGGAGAGAAAGAAAAAGCCATGAAGGAACTAGAAAGAAAGAATGATAAACTCTGGAAACAACTAAAAGGAGAGACTGATAAACTCAGAAAAGACCTAGAGGAACAGAAATACAAACTCTGAAAAGAACTAGAGGGAGAGAATGACAAACTCTGGAAGGAAGTGGAAACTTTGAAGAGATCTCAGGCTGAAAGGAAAAAAAGAAACTGACCAGTAAAGCAAGGAGCTACACAAAAAGAATGAAAAGTTCCAAAAGGAAGTGGAAATACTGAAGAAATCACAGGGTTAAATAAAAAAGGAAATTGAATATTCATCCAATCAGCAGGAAAGGATGGGAAAAAGCCTCAGAAGCAGAATGGAAGAAGCCAAAAAAGGAATATCAGACCTACAGGATAACACAGAACAGCTAGAAACCTCAAGTAAAGATTATAAAAAATTAAAAAAAAATACAAGAGTGGAACAACCAGGAAATGTGAGATGCTATGAAAAGACGAAACCTCTGCATCATAGGGATAGAGGAAGGAGAAGAATCCCAAGAGAATGATATTGAACAGATCTTCAACAGAATAATAGAATAAATCTTCCCCAAACTGAAAAAAGACAAACCCATAGAAATACAAGAAGCACATAGAACTACAAATAGATAAGACCAGAAAAGAAATTCCCCACGTCATATCATAGTTAAAACACTAGATGCTCAAAACAAGGACAACATGCTGAAAGCCACAAGAGAAAAACAAGTTACAAAGAAGGGGACAGCCCATCAGAATAACAGCTGACTTCTCAGTGCAAACTATGAAAGCCAGAAGAACATGGAGCAAAGTATTCCCAGTACTAAATGACTTTAGATGCCAACCCAGATTATTATACCCAGTAAAAATGTCAATCATATTTGAAGGAGAAAGAAAAATCTTTCATGACATAAACAAAATGAAAGAACACATGTCAAAAAACAACACTTCAGAAAATACTCAAAGCAATTCAAAGAACAGAGGAAAGGAAAAACTATCCTTAAGCAAACCAAGAGAGAAATTATCAAAAGCATAAAAGAGTAAATAAATACCTAGACCAAGAATGCAAACCAAAAATAAGTTGAAAGGAAACAACACACATATCTCAACAATTACCTTAAATATTAGTGGTCTAAACTCTCCAATCAAAAGACATAGACTGGGAGAATGGATTCGGAAACAGAATCTGTCTATATGCTGCCTCCAAGAAACCCATCTCACCCTCAAGGACAGACAGCACATTAGAGTGAAAGGATGGAAAAAATTATTCCAAGCAAACGGTACCAAAAAGCAAGCAGAGTTGGCTATTCTAATATCAGACAAAATATACCTCAGAGTAATATTAATCAGAAAAGACAAAGAGGGGCATTATATACTTATCAATGGAACAATTAACCAAGAAGATTTCAGAATCTTAAATATGTATGCACCAAACTCTGGTGCACTGAACTTTACAAACAAAATCCTTCAGGACCTCAAGACACAGATTAATCCTAGTATGCTAATAATGGGGGACTTCAATACCCCACTGAGCTACTGGGACAGGTCAAATGGACAAAAAATAAACAGACAGACATCAGAAATGAACAGTGCAATACACCAAATGGACCTCACAGATATCTACAGAATATTCCATCCAAACACCAGAGAATATAATTTCTACTCATTGCCCCATGGAACATTCTCCAAAATTGACCACATACTGGGACACAAAAGAAACCTCTATACATACAAAAATGATTGAAATTATTCCATGCATTCTATGAGATCACAGTGCAATAATCCTCAATATTAACACCAGGGTAAGCCCTACTAACTATAAGAACACATGGAGACTAAACAACACAATACTGAACAATAACTGGGTCAGAGAGGAAATAAAGAATGAAATAAAAGCATTCCTGGAACTAAACGAAAATGACAATACAACACAACAAAACCTGTGGGATATATTAAAATCAGTCCTAAGAGGTCAATTTATAGCCTTAAGTGCCCACATTAAAAAAACAAACAAACAAACAAACAAAAAAAACGACACAAAGAGAAAAAGTAAACAATCTAACACTGCAGCTAAAAACACTTGAAAGACAACAACAAATGAACCTTAAACCCAACAGATGGAAGAAATTAGAGCAGAAATCAATGAAATAGAAACAAAGAAAACAATACAAAAATCAATGAATCCAAAAGCTGGTTCTTTGAAAAGATAAACAAAATAGATAGACCTCTAGCCCAGTTAACCAAAAGAAGGAAAGAGCAACTCCAAATCAACAGCATTTGTGACCAAAGAGGAACATCACAACAGATAAAGAAAAGATCTAGAAAATCATAAGAAATACTTCAAAAACCTATACTCTACTAAATTTGAAAAGCCAACAGAAATGGATGAATATCTGAAATCCTGTGATTTTTCAAAGCTTAACCAAGAAGACATTGACAGCTTAAACAGACCCATAACACTTGAGGAAATTGAAGATGCAATAAAAAGCCTCCTAACTGAAAAAAAGCCCAGGCTCAGATGGTTTCCCAGCAGAATTATTTTTTTTTTCTGTCTTTTTGAGACAGGGTCTCCCTGTAGCTCTGGCTGTCCTGGAACTCACTCTGTAGACCAGGCTGGCCTCGAACTCACAGATTTTGTAAATTTTAAAATTTGCAAATATTTTAAAACCCTGAAGATGGAGAGTGAAAATGACATCAAAAGATGGAAAGACCTTCCATGCTCATGGACTGGAAAAATTAATATAGTTAAAATATCCATTCTACCCAAATTAATATACAGATTCAATGCAATCCCAATAAAAATCCCCATGAGCTTTTTCACAGGCTTAGCAAAAAATCCTTAAATACATATGGAAAAACAAAAGCTCCCTAATAGCTAAAGCAAACCCTGAGTGAAAAGTTCAACAATGGGGGGATTACATTACCAGACTTCAAGCTATTTTACAGGGCTATAGTCATAAAGACAGCCTGGTACTGGCAAAAACAAAAGCAAAAACAAAAACAAAAAAACAGAACCATTGACCAATGGAACAAAATCGAAGATCCAAACTTGAGCTCATATAACTTCAGCCACCTCATATTTGACAAAGGAGCCAAAAAAGCTCAATGGAGGAAAGATAGCATCTTCAGCAAATGGTGTTGGCAAAAATTGGATCACCATTTGTAGAAGGACAAAATGAAACTCCTACCTTTCACCCTGTAAAAAATAAACTCCAAGTGGATCAAAGATCTCAACCCAAAACCTGAAATCCTGAAGGTGATAGAAAAAAAAGTCGGCAGCAACCTACAAGACATAGGTGTAGGAAAAGACTTTCTAAATCAAACAGCAGCTGCACAGGAAATAAGGACAATAGCTGACAAGTGGAACCTCATCAAACTTAAAAGCTTTTGTACAGCTAAAGAAACAATCGAGGAAGTGAAGAGAAAACCCAAAGTGTGGTAGGAAACCTTCACCACTGATACATCTGGCAAAACATTAACATCCAGAATATATAAGCTACTTATAAAACAAAGAATTAAGAAAACAAATGACCTATTCAAAAGATGCAGTAAAGAGCTGAACAAAGACTTTACCAGTAAGGAAGTAAAGATGGCGGCCGAGAACCATCTGAAACTCCAATTCCAGGAGAACTCCAGTTCCAGGGGAATCAGACACCCTCTTCTGACCTCCGCTGCATTGCACGACACGGGTGCACACACTTGCATGCAGATAGTACATTCATACACATACAGAAATAAATAAAACAAACAAAAAAAGTGTTAAAAAAAAAAGCTGCTGGGCATGGTGGCACATGCCTTTAATCCTAGCACTTGGGAGGCAGAGGCAAGCGGATCTTTGTGAGTTCAAGGCCAGCCTGGTCTACAGAGTGAGTTCCAGGACAGCTGGGGCTACAGGGAGACCCTGTCTCGAAAACAACAACAACAAAAAAAAGTGTTGAACATCATTAATAATTAAGGAAATGCAAATTAAATCCACACTAACATATCATCTCACTCCAATAAGACTAGCCAAGATCAAGAAAACAAAAGACACCAAATGCTGGAGAGGTTGTGGGGAAAGGGGAACACTCATCCACTGCTGGTGGGAATGTAAACTGGTACAACCACCATGGAAAGCATTGTGGAGAACCCTTAAAAAACTCAAAATGAGCCTACCACCTGACCCAGCCATACCACTCCTGGGTATATACCCACAAGATCCATCCTACCACAAAGATACAGGCACACCTATGTTTATTGCAGCTCTCTTCACAATAGCAAAGACCTGGAAACCACCCAAATGCCCTTCAACTAATGACTGAATAACAAAAATGTGGTACATCTACACAATGGAGTTCTATGCACCAATAAAGAAAGATGACATCATGAGCTTTGCTGGTAAATGGATGGAACTGGAAGCAATTATATGAAGTGAAGTAACACAGTCCCAGAAAAAAAAAAAAGTCGAATGTTTTCCCTCATTTGTAGATGCAAGCACCAAATCCCCAGTTGGCAGTCAAACTGAGCAACTTTATTATTATATTTCATTGTATCTAAAATCAACTGTGCTATTACAATGTGAATCTATAAATGGGGTCTAGAATTAATTGTCCTACCACTTATACTTACATATTGTAGTTACCATATATAGATGGAAGATATGTAGTCATATTCTTAAAAAATAATGTAAAGTTACATGACTTCATATCTTCCTGCAAATTTACTGTTAAAATGTGAATCTCTAAATGTGTTTAGGAATCAACCTATAGTTTATTTTCAGAATTTTTAATTTTGATTTATGTGTGGAGTGTATATATGCATATTTTGGAATAATAAAAAATAAAAAATCTAAAAAAGAGAGCTTACAACAGTTGATGAGGTAGAATGGTTATTATAAGATAGTTTTTGTTTTACTTATTTCAATATTTTTTATTTTTTGCTTATTTCAATATTTTTAATTAATGTCTTGAAAAGCAAAAGATAAAGTAGACATTTGATTTATAACATCTCCTAACCATTAGAGGATGTAAGCTTGTGGCATCAGCTGTGGGTTATTCCTCCAAGGAGAGAGCCAATAGCCAATTAGATTTGGGATTTACATACATATGACTGCCACTGCTGCACAGTATTTTCAGGCAGGTCAGGTATAGCTGGTGCTGACAGAGAAGTCTTGCTTGACTAAAGGAGACCTATATTTGCTTTATTGGTTTAGTGGCCTTTGGTAACACTCTCTGGTATTCCAGAGACCATCTGTATACTTGCAAGTGTGGTCTCCATACATCTTTCCCATGTTTATATCAGGTCTTCAACAGCAGGGCCTTATCACCTCTCTTCCTGCAGATATCCCAGTTTGGAGGCAAGGAGCCTTTATCTTTTGTGGGGGCTTGGATCCCCTGGCCAACATCTCCTTGGTAGAATCATCCATTGTTGATGTCAGAGCTCCTGTATTAATATATTTTGCTTAAGTGCATAGCTTAAGGAGACTTTAGCATTATATTTGGTTCTGAATAGAGAATAATCCTTTTCACAGTTTCTATGTCCATTAGTCAATTAAAGAAGGCAGTTTTACCGATTTTACAAGAGAATGCCTCTATAACAGCTGGCTCCAATATACAGCTGGAGAACGACTTCATCATCATCATATTTCTCCTCTAATGGTTAGGAGATGTTATAAACCACAGGAAGACCCTGTCATACTTAACAGAAGAAAATGTAATTCATGGATTACCATACCATCCAAACATCTGTGTCTATACCAAAGTAACCTACCATAACAATTAGTTCTGTTTAAATACCTATATATCTAATTGCGTGTGCTTCATTAGTAGGATCAAAAGGTTATGCCTGGACAAGCTGTCAGCCCATGAAAGAAAACAGCCAGAGTTGACTAGAGACCAAGACAACAGCTCCAGAGAAAGTAGACTGTCTTGCTTCTCATTCACCTGTGCCCCTTTTCTAAGCCTAGGAAACAATCTGCAGAAGAGGGGGCGTGGTAGAATGCATGGGCTGCAATTGGGGTGAATGGCGGAACTACAACAATATAGACTGGACACTCATTTGATCAACTTGATTGAACATACAAGCCCCCCCCCCCCTGCTAGATGGTGGGACCCATGAGCTGTGTGGGTTTGGGCACAACGGCTTGCAAATTGGTTTTACTTGAAGGATGCTTGTACTCACATATTTTCACTTATTGTTAAAAACAATGAAAACAAAACAAAACAAAAAAACAGAAAAAAAGTAGACATTTGAAATTTTTTAGATTAAAAAAATGATTCTAAGTTCCTTAGGCAAAATAAGCATGGATTTAGCTACAATAGAGTCTGAAATTTATAACATTAATAACTAGTTGATAAAGTTTGATATATTTTCTTGCCAATACAAAAATTTAAAAGTAACATATTTACTTTGGACTAATGATGAATTTCTTAAAATATTTTAATTTCATAATGTCACAGAATAATTGAACAGTATGAATAATTCTTTGATCGTTAGAAAATCCCTAAATTGTAAAAATAATTCATAAGACAGAAACTACCCAATACTTAGAATAAAAACATAATGGTACAGATAATTATTTAAAACCCAAATTCTTTATTACAAATAATTCTAAATGTATCAGATATGTAGGTAATGACCACTCCCTCTAGGGTGATATAAGTAACCAGAAAAATAATAAATCTAAAAGATTCTTATCACTACTGGTTGTCTCCACCTCATTCGTGGACTCTGATTCAGGATGTCAGAGTCATTTGATAAGGTGTTCATGGCCAAAGCTAAAAGCTATGATGCCTTGTAAGGCACCTTCCAAACTGAGAAGGAAGGTGCTAGAACTTGATGGAATGAGTGCCACTGGAAATATAAGATCCATCCACCTGACACATGGCAGAAGAAGAAGAAACTTGAAACACATAATTGGGAAAATCCATTCTCTTTCAGGTGTCAGCCACTAACAAAGCATAATTTTAATTCTGAAGATGAGAGGATATAAAATATTTCACAGAATGTGAACATTGCAATAACCATTTTTTAAATTGGGGAATATTGCACAGGGATGAATGGAGATGGGTGGAGAGATAATAGAGTTATAAAATATTTTGTGATATGAGAGATAACAGAAATACTTCATAAACTTATAACTATTTTGATTCTCTTTATAGCTGACTAAAATGGCATCATTTTTATTTGGTTACTTTGACAATTTAAAAGAATGTAGGAACATAAACATTGGTAACACTTAGGCTTCTTGTACAATAAGGTGAACTTTATCTTCAGTAAGATACATACCACTAAGACACTAGAATAGTTGAGGCCATATGTTTCAATGGAAAAGTAAGATTCTTTCAGACTATGTTAGGAATATCCAAATATGACTTGTAAAGTTCATGAAAATGAGTGTGGCCAAAACCTGTTTCTTAGAAAGACTGGATTTGAAACAGCTGCAGTATAATTAATTTTCTAAAAATCTCTCTCTTATAAATAGATGTTATTACACTGAGTGGTTTAGATTGTTAGGATATATCCAATGTTTTTCTACCTAGTTGCATTTTATTAAACCAGTGATGGTATTGTCAAAGGCCTAGCAATATCAGCATCACTAAAGATTTGAACAAAAGCAAATTTGGAGACCAACCAAATGCTCCTGAATGAAGAATTTTGACCTTTGATCCCTGAGTAATCTGTATTTCTAGATCACTGCTGGATGATTCTGATAAATATGTTCCACAAACAGAGATGAGTTTTCTATCATGTATACACTATTTACAAAACCTCTTTCTTAAGGAGTCTGTTTGAATATGGCTTGTCCAGTGATATACTTCTTTGAATAGAATGACCTATTCATTTCTGTTTTGTCCATTGAATGGTGTGATTGGAGCTATAGTAGTCTGCAAGTAATTAACTATTGCTATAGTTTATATCTGGACAGTCCTTCAAATCTGCTTGCACTACAGGCTTGGACCCAGCTTTCACTATTTTGAGGCTGAAGAAATGTTTGGAGGCAGAGCCTAGTAGAATATCTTCTGTTATGGAGGGAACATGATATTGATGAAGAATATGGAATGTGGGGTACAGAGCTCATTCTCTCTTCCTTTATGTTTCCTACTATGAGGTAAATTTCCATTTTCCCATCATGCATTTCGACCTTTATGTGCTGGCTTAACATAGGCCCAACATAAATGAACCAATCACTCTCAGAAACTGTGAGACAGAAGAAACCATTTCTACTGTATAAGTTGGTTGGCTGTGAAGTTTATTACAATGACAGAAAGGAAACAATACATAAATACATAAACATATATGTACAATTGCATATTGATGTGATCACACATATATTCAAACACAAACACTTGATAATTGAATGACATGGTTTGAAATGAATGACTACTCTGATATGCAACTTTCTGTTGTGGGACTCATATTTGTGTGTATGTGTGTGTGTGTGTGTGTGTGTGTGTGTGTGTGTGTGTGTCTGTGTGTGTGTCTGTGTCTGTGTCTGTGTCTGTGTGTCTGTGTGGATATTACTGCAGAAGCCAGAAGAGGATTTCAGATATCCTAGAGCTAGAATTACTGGAGGTTGTGGGTCACCTGATGTGGGATATGTGAATTTATGTAGTTCTTCTGCAGGAGCAGGCAGCACTTTCAATAATTGAGCAGTCTCTTCAGCTCTGTTTTTCAACATTTTTGACAATTTAAGAAAATTCAGGTCAGTTATGGTTGTTCACTCTTGTAGCTTGGAAGACAGAAATAAGTTTGAGGCTCCAGACCATTCTGAGTTTATTAAGTCTCTGTCTCAGAAAACAACAGAGCAGATTTTGAGATATAGATAAGAAACCCTAACCCTGCCTAAGGACATTTTAGCAACTGATGAATACTGTAAGGAAGAGGAGAGAGAGAGAGAGAGAGAGAGAGAGAGAGAGAGAGAGAGAGAGAGAGAGAAAGAGAGAGAGAGAGAGAGAGAGATTCAAGGATGAGACTCTTGGAAGGTTAATTAGATTCTAGAAGATGCACACACATTGAAGGACATTTAGAGACAGAGGTTAGACTCTATAGACCAAATTATGTATAGTAGAGTGCATTAAAATGAAAGGAAGTATTCTTAGTTAAATCCATAAGAATTCAGTCACTTTGGACCTGGAGTTGAAGTACTTTAAACTCCATACACTATCCCTCAAAACTGAAAGCAAAAGGAAAAACAAATGACAGTTAATGATGATATACTTAGAATTTATTTTTTTTCAGATATAAATAATCCTTCCATGGGGTACCTACATCATGACATGAAATACATGACACATACTATTTACATAGCATATATAATCCTATTTGAGACATGGTCTCCTTGTGCAGTGCTGGATGGCCTGGAACTTGCTATATAACCCCAGGCTACCATCAAACCCTCTCAAAGAGATTTGTCTGCCTCTACTTCTCTCTCCAAATACTAGCCATGTATGACCAGGCCAGGTCTCTATTTTCTATTTTCAGTTTTTCTTATCTTCTACCTAAAGAAACAGAATGTACCAAAATCTCCAAATTAATTAATTAGGTATTAATTAAATCAAAAGTATATAGTTCCCAATTATCAAAGTAAATGGTATATGTAAGGCCAAAAAAAAAAAAAAAAAAAAAAAAAAAAAAAGAGGAGAACTCAGGGAGCAAAATTGGAATTATGCATATGGAGGGGATCTAAATATTGTCAAATTAAATTTTATGAAATTCACAATATTTTTTTTAATTCAGAGTATACTAAAAGGTCTGTTGTAAATGTATGTTTGTAGCAGTATCACTTGAATAATCATTAAGGGCCTGGAGAGATGGTCTAGTGGTTAAGAGCTCAGACTGCTCTGGCAGAGGACCTGGGTTTGATTCCCAGCACCCACATGGCAGCTGAGAACCGACTTTAACTCCAGTTCCAGGGGAATCTGACACCCTCTTCTGACCTCCACGGCATTGCACGACACGGGTGCATAAACCCACATTCAGACAGTACACTCATACACACAAAAAATAAATAAAATAAAAAAAATAATAAAAAAGAAAAATCATTAAATCCCAAATCAAAGCTAACATCCCCCAAATCATATTACTACATGCAGTAATCATTTGCATCATTAGCAAGAAATTTTATTGTTGCAACCAGAAAGATAATGGTCAATCATTTGCAGAGCTCAGTTTTATTTTTGTAACTATCCTTAAGACTTCCTGTTGCCCAAGATTCCATTCGCGTTTTTCTCCCTACATGGAATAGAGAACATGTTAATATTTGAGATGTGCATCATATTGTTTCTGTGATCAAAATATTATAACCAACTACTGGGGTTCTTTCATTATTGCAAACGATATGCTTATAGATAAGTGGTTTTTCTCTAAGAGTCAGGGAAATTAGCTTCAGACAAGATAATCACTTGTCTGAAGTGAATCTTTTAATGAGCGATTTTATCCAAGTTTATGGCCTGTCTATGCTTCCTCACTTGTGACTAATAAGAATACCAGTCATGACAAGCAATTCTTTTATAGAACCCACTGTCAGGAGCTCATAAATATAACAAAATATTTGGATTGCACTTGATACAACTCTTAGACTCTTATTTACATATCAATCAGTTAGAAGTAGGAATTCCGGGCTGGAGAAATGGCTCAGTGGTTACTACTGTTCTTGCAGAGGACCCGGGTTCGATTCCCATGGTTGCTAAGAACCATCTTTAACTCCAGTTCCAGGGGAATCCAACACCCTCTTCTGACCTCCCCGGCATTGCACGAAATGGGTGCATCAACCTACATGCAGACAGTACATTCATACACATAAAAAATAATAAATAAAGAAGTAGGAATTCCTTCATCTCAGAATTGTTCCTAGTTATTATACTCCCTAGTAAAAAAAGACAACTTGATATTTGACATCTCTATGATGATATGTGGGAAATATGGAAAGTGGATCACATACTCTGAGGTAATGTTAGCTTCATAAGAATTATTTAAGGGGCTGGAGAGATGGCCTAGCGGTTGAGAGCGCCGACCGCTCTTGCAGAGGACCCGGGTTCGATCCCCAGCACCCACTTGGCGGCCAAGAACCTTCTGAAACTCCAATTCCAGGAGAAATTCAGTTCCAAGGGAGTCCGACACCCTCTTCTGACCTCCGCAGCATTGCACGACACGGGTTCACAGACTTGCATGCAGACAGTACATTCATACACATACAGAAATAAATAAAATTAAAAAAAAATTAAAAAAAGAACTATTTAAATATCAAGCATTGTGAATGCAGTAAATTTCCTCTTTCATGCCATCAAAATACCCAGTGAAGTTTGTAAGTGCCATTGGCATTTTTCATCAGCTGAGTGGACTATTAAACCAGAAAACAAAATTAATTTGATGTCTTTTTTTTTAAACATTTTTCTTTAAACTTTTTTTTAATTTTATTTATTTCCGTATGTGTATGAATGTACTGTCTGCATGCAGGCTTGTGCACCCGTGTCGTGCAATGCCGAGGAAGTCAGAAGAGGGCGTCGGATTCCCCTGGAACTGGAGTTCTCCTGGAATTGGGGTTTCAGACGGTTCTCGCCCGCCATGTGGGTGCTGGGGATCGAACCTGGGTCCTCTGTAAGAGCAGTCAGCGCTCTTAACCGCTAGGCCATCTCTCGGACTCTTGGAATGATTTGTGTAGCATTTTTTTTTTTTTTTTTTTTTTTTAAATTCAGAAGCCAGAAGTGGTGGCGTGTGCCTTTAATCCTAGCACTTGGGAGGCAGGGGGAAGTGGATCTTTGTGAGTTCAAGGCCAGCCTGTTCTACACAATGAGTTCCAGGACAGCTGGGGCTACAGGGAGACCCTGTCTCAAAAACACTAAAATAAAATAAAATAAAATAAAATAAAATAAAATAAAATAAAATAAAATAAAATAAAATCATAATAATCATGACCATTATAAGTGATTAAAATGAAGTTGCCCAAAATTTCATTGGCACATTAGATTTTCACTTCAGTAATGTAGATCACGTTTTTCTAATCTGCATTATAAGTCACCAACATATTTTTAAAGCCCTTAATTTTCTAATTTAAGACTTCTCAGAAGTCTTAAATTGTTCAATGTGTACAATATTTTTGGTCATTTTCAGACAGGGTCTCCCTGTTGCTCCTGCTGTCCTGGAACTCACTATGTGGATCAGGTTGACCTTGAACTCACAGAGATCTGCCTGCATCTTCCCCCCAAGCACTAGGATTAAAGGCATGTACAACCACACCCAACTGTGTTCATTTTTTTCCCAAAGTCAATTTTTTTTATTTATGTGTGTGAATGTGCTGCCTGCATGTAGGTTTGTGTACCAGTGTCTTGCAGTGCCGCGGAGGTCAGAAGAGGGTCTCGGATTCCCTGGAACTGGAGTTCTCCTGGAATTGGAGTTACAGACGGTTTTCAGCCGCCATGTGGGTGCTGGGGATCGAACCCGGGTCCTCTGCAAGAACAGTCGGTGCTCTTAACCACTAGGCTATCTCTCTAGCCCCCCAAAGTCAATTTTTATTGAAGCTTTGTGCATTTCATACGAAAGTTCCCAATCAAATCTAGGCCCATTCCTCCTTCCTTGCTGCCCCCCACCAGAGTTCATTCATTTTGCCAAACATGTTTTTCATATTTGTCTCAGTCTCTTAAAATTTTAGACACAGAAGTTTACTATTTCAGGCAGAAGTATCATGTTTAAGCCAGTTCTTTGACCCAGCCTTTTGTTGTTGTTGTTGTTGTTGTTGTTGTTCCTTCCAATTTGTGTCATTCCAAAATATGCATATATGCATGCCACATATACCAAGATTATGACATCATAGGTTTTACCATCCTCACCTTATGATTTCTTTTTGTTTTCTTTATTAGGCTGAAAGATGTAATGGTTTCCTTAAGGAAGTGTTTGAAGGCTCTTCCTTGACAAGCCCAAACAACCATCATTCCTGCTCTTGTGCTCCAAGCTGGAGTCTTCCCTTCCCATGGTCAACAAATGAGGTCCAGTAAGCACTGCATCCTGTCTTGATCTTCCTGTACTGGTCTCCATGATACAGCCTGGGTAGTCCAGCAATGGCAGTCTATACTCTAACGAGGCTAGAACCCCAGTAGTTGGTCAGTCCACAAGATGGATGTCTTAGCAGTCTTCATCTGGCACTGCAGCTTTGGAGGATTTGTGGAGAGACATGCGTCTTCAGTCCATATTGGAAGGTTGAAAAGCTGTGTCTCATGTCTTTGAAGGATGGCAAAAGCAGTGGCAACCACAGGGTAGCTGCACTTGCCAGTAAGAATTGAAGAGAGGTGAAACAAGAGTTCTTTTTTGTTGTGGTGGTTTTTTTTGTTTGTTTGTTTGTTTGTTTTTGTTTTACTTTTTGTCTTTTTACTAAGATCACAAGTTTTATATTTCAAGTGCAGTTTCTCAGGATTTACTAATTATTTATTTCTGGTTATACTTTCCTTTTGGATGTTTAAGGCCACACAGTTATCCCATATATACCAAGGTTTTTGTTCTCTCAAGGTCAGTTGAGGATCTGGTCCTCAGACTGTTGGGTTATTTTTTGGAGGGGGGGCAGGGAGGGAGTTTGTGGCTGCTTTTGGCTTTTCACTTACCAGTTTCTTCCACTTGAGGGCAAAGTCAGTTCTTGCTAGACCAGGCTTCCCTTTTTGAAACATGAGCAGACTTTCATCTTTATAGACTGAACACTGGCTGAAGTCCCATTAGTGATCTCCAAATCTCCCTGCACAGGAAGACTGATGACTCACATTTGCAGGGTATTTCAAGAGCTGTTTCCATCCATAGTCCCCTGGGACTTAGTTGACCTCTGAGGCCAAGGAAAAAAGTTATTCCTTAAAGGCATTGGCCAGCTTGGCACTGGAGGCAGAGGCAGGTGGATCTTTGTGAGTTCAAGGCCAGCCTGGTCTACAGAGTGAGTTCCAGGACAGCGGGGACTACAAGGAGACCCTGTCTCGAAAAGACCAAAAGAAAAAACCCTCAGCCAAATTGGTATGGGCATTAAATATGGCCCTTAACCATCCAGAAAGACTAAGTTACACCAGCCTGTGTTCAATTTTTTTTAATTTAATTTTTATTGATGGTTTGTGCATTTCGTACATCATTTTCCAATTCAGATCAGGCATATTTCCCTTTCCCTTCCCCCCCACCCCCACCCCATCCCAGATCATGTATTCTGCCATAACTGTCCTGCATCTTTCAGGTTTTGTTTTTCATTTTTTAGCTATAAGTGATAATCCATGAGTATAAGCATCCTTCATGCAAAACCAATCTACAGACTGTTGTGCCCAAACCCCCACAGTCCCACCATTCAGTGGGGGGGGGGTGACAGGTTGTTTGTTCAATCAAGTTGATCAAATGAGTGTCCAGACTACATCGCTGTAGTTTCACTGTTCACCCCAATCGCAGCCTTTACATTCTACCACGCCCCCTCTTCCGCAGATTGTTCCCTAGGCTTAGAAAAGGGGCACAGGTGGATGAGAAGTAAAACTGTCCTCTCTCTCTGGAGCTGTTGACTTGGATTCTGGTCAATTCTGGCTGTTTCCTTTCATGGGCTGACAGTTTGTCCAGGAATAACCTTTCGATCCTACTAATGAAGCACAAGCAATTAGATATATAGGTATTTAAGCAGCACTAATAGTTATGGTAGGTTACTTTGGCATAGACACATATGTTTGGATGATATGTTAATCCATGAATTACATTTTTACCCCCTGATAAATATGACAGTGTCTTACTGTGGCTTATAACATCTCCTAAACTGTAGAGGATGTAGGCTTGTGGCATCAGCCATGGGTTATTCCTCCAAGGAGAGAGCCAATAGCCAATTAGATTTGGGATATACAGCCACATGTGTTCAATTTTTAAGAGGGTTTAGAGTATTTATGAACAAATAACAGGAAAATAAGTTACTATTGTACATGTACAAACATTAAGAAGATGTATACATATTTCTAGGGTATGAAAGTGACAAACATCATATATACAACAGAAGGCTATGGGGGATTATGAGAAGACCACTGGAAGGTGAAAATACACTAGACTTTGAAGTAGTAGAAGGATTTTTACTAATGGAATTGGATGGAAGGTGAATTCCATTTCTTCAGAGAAATTTATTGGGTTGAATTGCATCTCAAGTAACTATGTGGTGCAATTCAATTTAGGTTGCTCTGCCAGTATACCAGAAACTGAGTAACTTACAAACAGAAACAAATGTCTCAGAGTTATAGAGATATATGTCCAAAGTGAAGGAAGTGACATGGCCAGATTCTGGTGAGGGGTCTCTTCTGAGTCATATATTGCTATTTTCTTATATCCTCACATGGTAGAAAGGAGGAAGTAGCTGCCCTTTATAGTTAATCCCATGATAATGGCTCAACTCTTGTGATTTATTTTTTTAAGGGGAACATAATTATTCAGCTAACAAACAGTGATATTTGAAACAGGAGGCGACACCCTAGGTAGTAGAAGTGATCATGGATAGGAGAGATTTATTAATTGATTCTTAAATTGTATTTATTTCTTTGTGTGTGTGCATGTGTGTGTGTGTGTGTGTGTGTGTGTGTATGTGTGTATGAACATGCATTTGTGTATGTGCCATGGCGTGCTTGAGGAGGTCAGAGGACAACTTGCTGGAGGTGGTTCTCTCCTTCCATCATGTGGGTCCTGGAGATTAACTCAGTTCACCAGGCTTGATGGCAGGTGCCCTTAACCACGGAGACATATCCAGGCTCAAAGAGATATATCTGAGAGAGGTAAATGCAGAGTTGTAGATACCAATAGGTAAACAAAGCATAAACAGTTTTGCAGTTGTGAGTCAGGAACACGGTAAGGAAGGGTAAAGATGATTTCTTAGAGATGAAATAAGAGGTAGAGCTGATGTACAAGAATTTGTTGCAGAGATTAGCTTTGGGTGAATACTCAAAAGCAGAATGCTGAAACAAAAGCTACAGAACTGGGGATGCAAAGACAAAAGGATCTTGGGGGATCATTGGCTACTAGTTCTAGCTGAAACAGAAAGGATCTAGTTTCAATGAGACACCCTCCTTCAAAAAATAAGGGGGGCAGGCGTTATCAAGGGGAAAATGTAGGCACTTAAATTGGAAAGGGAGGTTATACATGGAGAGGAAAGATAAATAAAATTTAGGTGTCATAAAAAGCCTGAGAGAAATGTTAACTCAACCCCCCCAAAAATATAGACATACAATAAGTGAACATTTATGCGAGCGATACCTGAAATCTATATAAGGAACACAGTATCAGAGAGAAGAAATATGCCTTCAAGTTGATGGTCAGAGTAGTCCCAGAGACTATTCTCTTATTACAAAATAACACAGGCTATTACCACAGACCTTGACTATCTCCCAGAACTTGAAGTTAAGACACTACTGCTGAAGACAGAACGTAATTTGGACAGAAGATTTGGAGCAATAGAGCTGGATCTGACATGGATGTCTTCTTCCTAAAGACTAGCTCTCATATTTCTAAGAATACTATACCAGCTGCCAAGGGAGAAAAATCAAATAGTGGCCCAGCCCAACTCTAAAGCCTAATAATCACAATGACTAACACTGTTGCTGTTGTAAGGACACTGTTTTCTAGGGGGTGATCAACTGCTATGTAAATGAACTTATAGCCCTCTCAATGGGATGAAACTCATGGTAAATATAACCAAATACATGTGACTGCAGAGGTTATAGACCCTAGAGAAAACACTATCTCTGTCATTTCTCTGAATAAATGGAATTTCTTATCCATCCATAGACAAAAGTAGCACTAATCATCTTTTTGCTAGATATGAGGACTATTACTATTCACATATAGAGAATATATGTCTGAGAGAGGACCAGCCCTAAATGACATGTCTACAACTAAGCATAATGGAACATAGCAGAACAGGACCAAGACAGAATACTAATAAATCCCTCATCTCACAACAGAAAATCTTCCTCATACATTAGAATGTGATGCACACAAAAGCACACAATTGGCTAAGTTATAGAGAGTAAAAGACTATAGATGCTATTCCCTGGATAGGACTCCTGTATTAAACCTCATTCACCCACTGCTCGGGGACCATTGTGAATGAGGGGGTGGAAAGACTGTAGTTGGTCCATGAACCAATACTCAGTATTTTCATTTGAGGATATTGTAAATGGAAGTGATTCTCTAGATTCTCTCCCTGACTGCTTGCTATTTATATATAAAAATACGATTTAATTTAGATTAAATTTTTAACTTATAATTTCACTTAATGTGTTATTTCTAGAAGTTTTCTGGAATTTTTCAGATCTCTTAGTATAACATCATATCATGGGCAAATGAGGATAAATTAGCCTCTTATTTCCAAATTATACTAAATTAATATCCTTCTCCTGTCTTTTACTCTAGCTAGAATTTCAAGCACTATCCTAAAAAACAGCCTTGTCTGGTTCCTGATTTTAATGGAAATGCTTACAGTTTTTCCCTAATTAGAATGTTGGCTATGATTTATTTTATATACATTTTTTAAATTTTATTTATTTCTTTATGTGTATGAATGTACTGTCTGCATGCAGGTTTTGTGCACCCGTGTCGTGCAATGCCGCGGAGGTCAGAAGAGGGTTTCGGATTCCCCTGGAACTGGAGTTCTCCTGGAACTGGAGTTTCAGACGGTTCTTAGCCGCCATGTGGGTGCTGGGGATCGAACCCGGGTCCTCTGCAAGAGCGGTCGGCGCTCTTAACCACTNCCTGAGTGCTGGGGTAAAGGCCTGTGCCACCACACCCAGATTTTTACACTCATATAACATTTTGAGGAGGAAAAATCGGTATGGAGTGTTTGAATGACAACTAAGTAAATCCATAAATGTTTTTGTGTATGTAAGCTATTCTACATATACAGAAATAAATAACAGTTTATAGATGGAATTATTTCTTGTAGATAAAAACTGTAAACAATTTAGCATCAAGAAAAAAATGATTTTTCTAGAACTGTGATAAATTCACACAATGAACTTACAGCTAGAAAAAATATTTTCAGGGAAGAACAATTAATAGCATGAAAAGATATGTAAAATATTTAAAAGAGTATGTTAAGTGCAACTATAAGAAAATAGCTAACAGGTATTCTTGGAAAATCATTAGTAATTTTCATTATATTTATGGTACATGAAACATATGCAGTATTTGTATAATTTTATCATTGAGAATACTCTGCTTAATTTGATATAAATATATAATAACCTCTAAATTAATTCACTTTCCTGATTACTATTAATTTCCAAGTCATTTTTAGAAAAGTTTTGATGCATTATAATTAAGAAATGTACTTGGGCCGGGCGTGTGGGTGCACGCCTTTATCTTAGCACTTGGGAGGCAGAGGCAGGCGGACTTTTGTGAGTTCAAGGGCCAGCCTGGTCTACAGAGTGAGTTCCAGGACAGCTGGGGCTACAGGGAGACCCTGTCGAAAAGACCAAAAAAAAAAAAAAAAAAAGAAAGTGTACTTGGGAAATAATATTTCAGTGTTACTAACAGGATTAATCATAACATATGGCAGAAGGCTTGAGGCATTGAAATAATGCAATATCCATTCTGCACATTTTTTTTTTAATTTTTTCCCAATTTTAAAGTGTTTATATCCACACTTTCATCTGTTTCTTGAATCAACATAACTAAGACCATGGGGCTGGAGAGATAGCCGAGTGGGCCTGAGTGCTGGGGTAAAGGCCTGTGCCACCACACCCAGATTTTTACACTCATATAACATTTTGAGGAGGAAAAATCGGTATGGAGTGTTTGAATGACAACTAAGTAAATCCATAAATGTTTTTGTGTATGTAAGCTATTCTACATATACAGAAATAAATAACAGTTTTAGATGGAATATTTCTTGTAGTAAAAAACTGTAAACAATTTAGCATCAAGAAAAAATAGATTTTTCTAGAACTGTGATAAATTCACACAATGAACTTACAGCTAGAAAAAATATTTTCAGGGAAGAACAATTAATAGCATGAAAAGATATGTAAAATATTTAAAAGAGTATGTTAAGTGCAACTATAAGAAAATAGCTAACAGGTATTCTTGGAAAATCATTAGTAATTTTCATTATATTTATGGTACATGAAACATATGCAGTATTTGTATAATTTTATCATTGAGAATACTCTGCTTAATTTGATATAAATATATAATAACCTCTAAATTAATTCACTTTCCTGATTACTATTAATTTCCAAGTCATTTTTAGAAAAGTTTTGATGCATTATAATTAAGAAATTGTACTTGGGCCGGGCGTGTGGGTGCACGCCTTTATCTTAGCACTTGGGAGGCAGAGGCAGGCGGACTCTTTGTGAGTTCAAGGGCCAGCCTGGTCTACAGAGTGAGTTCCAGGACAGCTGGGGCTACAGGGAGACCCTGCTCGAAAAGACCAAAAAAAAAAAAAAAAAAAGAAAGTGTACTTGGGAAATAATATTTCAGTGTTACTAACAGGATTAATCATAACATATGGCAGAAGGCTTGAGGCATTGAAATAATGCAATATCCATTCTGCACATTTTTTTTTTAATTTTTTCCCAATTTTAAAGTGTTTATATCCACACTTTCATCTGTTTCTTGAATCAACATAACTAAGAACCATGGGGCTGGAGAGATAGCCGAGTGGGCCCGTGTCATGCAATGCTGTGGAGGTCAGAAGAGGGTGTCGGATTCCCCTGGAACTGGAGTTAAAGATGGTTCTCAGCCGCCATGTGGGTGCTGGGGATCAAACCCAGGTCCTCTGCAAGAGCAGTCGGCACTCCCAACCGCTAGGCCATCTCTCCAGCCCCCAGTCCCTGTTTTTTGATTTTAATTTTAATTTTTATTTTTTGGTCTTTTCGAGACAGGGTCTCCCTGTAGCCCCAGCTGTCCTGGAACTCACTCTGTAGACCAGGCTGGCCTTGAACTCACAAAGATCCGCCTGCCTCTGCCTCCCAAGTGCTAAGATTAAAGGCGTGCACCACCACGCCCGGCCCAAGTACACTTTCTTAATTATAATGCATCAAAACTTTTCTAAAAATGACTTGGAAATTAATAGTAATCAGGAAAGTGAATTAATTTAGAGGTTATTATATATTTATATCAAATTAAGCAGAGTATTCTCAATGATAAAATTATACAAATACTGCATATGTTTCATGTACCATAAATATAATGAAAATTACTAATGATTTTCCAAGAATACCTGTTAGCTATTTTCTTATAGTTGCACTTAACATACTCTTTTAAATATTTTACATATCTTTTCATGCTATTAATTGTTCTTCCCTGAAAATATTTTTTCTAGCTGTAAGTTCATTGTGTGAATTTATCACAGTTCTAGAAAAATCTATTTTTTCTTGATGCTAAATTGTTTACAGTTTTATTACTACAAGAAATAATTCCATCTATAAACTGTTATTTTATATTTCTGTATATGTAGAATAGCTTACATACACAAAAACATTTATGGATTTACTTAGTTGTCATTCAAACACTCCATACCGATTTTTCCTCCTCAAAATGTTATATGAGTGTAAAATCTGGGTGTGGTGGCACAGGCCTTTAACCCCAGCACTCAGGACGCAGAGGCAGATGGATATTTGTTAGTTTAACGCCAGCCTGGTCTACAGAGAGAGTTCTAGGACAGCTGAGGCTACAGGGAAACCCTGTCTCAATAACACACACCCATAAAAAGAAAAAGAAATACTATATGCGTGTGAAATGTAGGTGATTTGTTATAGATTATATGTGCTTGCCTTTGTACGTAGAATGGACAATTAAAGTACTAGTTTATTGACCTAGTTAGTTTATCCACTATGTTTAATAGAACCAGGAACTATGTCTGTATTTTACTTTTTACTTTTTATTTTGGCTGCATTATGTGTCATGTTCAGTTTAGGTCTTATAAAATTTCAGAGCTTAATGAATAAGTGAACCATGAAGTAATGTTCACCAAAGCATGGCCAGTTATCTATGATGATTCATCACATATAGTCTAAGTCTTATAAACAGGATAATGCCATCCTAAAATTGCATATAGGACAGGTTGATTTATCTTTGTATTCTTTGTGTTTTAATGCACAGACTTTTTAATGACATTCATTCATTAATTTGACAAGACATACTTCATATTTGTAAGACACCACAGAGTTTCTAGGGCTATGTACAAACAAATAAAACACATGAATTACCCCCAAGGAGCTTAAAAACTAGTAGGGGAGAGACAGGAAAATAAATAGCCAGGATGCAGGATGAAATCAGTGCCAGATAGGTGAAAGCAGACTCTGAGCAAATGCTGATGAATTTAATTGTTTCAATGGAACAGAACCAGACAAACAGTTCTTGCCTGAGAATTTAAATGTCAACTGGCACTTTTCTCTCTTTTATAGGATCATCTTTTTTATTTTTTTAAAGCCATACCTTTTTTTTAATTTTATTTATTTCTGTATGTGTATGAATGTACTGTCTGCATGCAAGTTTGTGCACCCGTGTCGTGCAGTGCCGCAGAGGTCAGAAGAGGGTCTCGGATTCCCCTGGAACTGGAGTTCTCCTGGAATTAGAGTTTCAGACGGTTCTCAGCCGCCATGTGGGTGCTGGGGATCGAACCCACGTCCTCTGTAAGAGCAGTCGGCGCTCGTAACCGCTAGGCCATCTCTCCAGCCCAGGGTCATCTTTTTTTACACTTTAAAATAGAATATAAAGGATAGCATCTTTTCCATAGATGATTAAGAGCACAAAATATTCATATTTCTTATTGAAACAATGATGGAAGGGATGTCCAACATTGGCTAATGCTATGCATTTTTAAGACATGAATAAATTATTTGTGAAATTGTGACACAATTCTGATTAACCCTCAGCTGTATTTTAGCATGTGATAATTCCATAAGAGCTTCACTTTTACATACTGATTGTTCTACTTCCTAGATTTTCTTGGGCTTGTTCCTTTATGGGTCACTGCAAGACAAATCTTCAGTAAAGAGAAAAAAAAACTAGGATTATGAATTTGGCTAAAAACAACAGCTTGAAAATATGAATAATAACTAACTATTCCTGGCAAAAAATTCTATTCAATATAAAAACACATTTCTTGTGATTGAGGGTTAATTGGAGAGAACTCTTGGGTTCTTTTTTGATTCTTTAAATAATTAGTAGTATGAAAGTGAAAATGACCTTTGATATTTCTTGACATAGATTTTCTAATTATTTAAAATAATGTTAGTTGGTGCTCTCAAAGAATCATGTAACTGTACCTGAAATCTCTTTGCTTTATTTCCTTGTCTTCAAATATCAAACATAAATTTGGTCTTGACTTCCCTAGATAGAGCAGATATGAATTTGACTGTTGAAAACTCATGCAGTTGTCATAGCATCAACCATCAAATGCTTCACAAAATGAATTATTTAATGAGAACTTTCCTTCTCCCCAGAGATAAATGCATTCTACAACTGAAGATTTTCTCTTTCATTTCTACTTCATGCATTGTTAATATTCAAGCACAAATTCAAATGTATGTTGTTCTAGTTTGTCTTCCATTGCTGTGACAAAACACTCTGATCGACCCAACTTGGAGAGGAAAGGGTTTATTCAGCCTACATCTCCTGGGTTTCAGTTCATCACTTAGGGAGCCCAAGGCAGGAACTCAGGGCAGGAACCTTGAGGCAGGAGCTGAAGCACAGGCCATGGAGGAATGTTGTTCACTGGATTGCTTCCCTGGATCATGCCCAGGCTGCCTTCCTATATGGTACACAACAACCTGCCCAGGGTGGCACCACCCATTGTGGGCTGGGCCCTCCCACACTACTCCACGATCAAGACAATACTGCACAGATGTGACCACAGGCCAATCCAATGGAGCCAATTCCCCAATTGAGGCTCCCTCAACCCAGGTGTGTCAAGTTGACACTAAAGCTATCCAGCACATATGTGAAAACTGTTTTTTAAGTTATAATTATAGGCTTTGTCTTTTAAATACACCTACATAATTACTATTCAGAGTGATTCTTTATTAAACGCAGGAGGGATACAATACAAATGTACCTTTTCTGAGCAAAGAAAGAAAGTTTTGCAAATCACAGCTGTAATTGCTAGGTACAGGTGGAGAGAAAAGTAATCTTCTAGTCACTGTATTCATTCATCATATTTTGAGTAGAAAATTGTAGTTTTTCTAATTAAAAATAGTTGTCACATTAATTTTCCAGAGCATTTTGCTCGATGAATATCACATACTGTTATTTATGTATGGAATTCTTGTGTGTAGGTTACTTTGTAGAAGATATTTGGATTTTAGATAGCTTTGTTTCTCTTGTTGTACATACTTTGGATTATAAAAGAACTATAATATACAATATTTCTAACCTGTTATTTCAAGGATGACAGCATTTTTGTAATTTAAGTAATGTTGTCTATGAATACACGCTAGAAACAACCTCTTCTGTTTAATGGATGAACCTATGGCAGCATAAATGTATCACATTCTAAACTTCTGGAATTGTCTGAGCAGAAGATCCAAAGATACAGGGTATATTAGGCACAGTACATACTGAGGCAATAGCACTACAACAATTCACGGTTGAATTTGCTACCCAGGCCATATTTGTATATCGCTCTTTGTTCATGTTTTGCAGGACACTAAATTACCATTTTTTGTGTATTAATTTCAGTATGTTACATTTTTTTTAATTTGAAGGAATTTTTATCCAATCATTTACACTTTATCTTCTAGGAAAATCATTTTGGTTTGAAAAAATAATATTTATATATTTATTTGCAGCATTAAATTATATTTTTTTCTAAATGTAGAAGCCTGAAGTAATATATGTTGCATTGATTTTAATTCACATATCTTAAGTGAAAAAATATATGGTTACTTTTCTACTATATAGTGTGATGACATGAAAAACATGATAAGTATAAAATGGGTAAACTGAGATAGTTAACATCTATTAATTCACACATATTTTCTGTGATGAGAATTAAATATATACTCCTGTCATTTTTAACAATAAAATTAATTGATGTTAAATATAACCACCAGGTTAAAAACAGATCTCTTGAACATATTTCCCTCTACAACCAAAAATTTGTATGCTCTGACTCATCTCTCTCATTTTCTACCAACTCCCTTCTACTAAGAGCCTTGAGCTCTAATGCTAAAAACTGAAAAACTTGGTTATTGATACTAAAACAATTTGACTTCCCTGCTATTATTTTTCATCTCAATACAGTATTTCAGCTGATTGATAAAAAAGATGAACCTGTCTTTAGGTATAGAGGTTCCACTGTAGATCCTTCATTTAGGGCTGGGAATCTCTGAGACATATAGTCTCTGTGTGCGACTAGTTGTGGAACTCTGTATTAACCTCCATTGTTTGCAAGAAGAAATGTCTCTGATTAGTGGTGTAAGCCATACCTTTCTATAAATAAAGGATCCATATTTAGGACATAGTAAGAAATTTCGCTTGTCTAGAGATATGACAGAGATAGGGGTTATTCTAGGACCTATAATAATGACAAAAATGTGTATTTAGAACATAGCAGAAGACGAGGTAGAGAGAATACTAATGTATCCCTCAACTCTCCCCAGTTCTTCTTCATACTGTAACAGAGTATGATGCACACAGAGGGCCACAACTGTATAAATGTTAGAGAGTAAGAGACTGCAGAGTATAGATGAGATTCGTATTAAAGCTCACCCACCCAGGGCTCAGGGAGTATTGCAGAAGAGGGGTCAGAAACATCATAAAGGCCAGTTTTGATGCATGGACATAAGGAAATGGAATCTTGCTCATATGAATTTGCAGCAATGATGACAGCATGCACACGACCCATATTGAATCAATCAGACAAAACACAGCATAGAATGAGTGAAATGGCCAGCATGTCCCATTCCCTAGTTTAGGAGCTATTGGCAACTGATTACTGCTGGGTGAGAGAGAGTACATTGTTAAGATCACTTCATAGTCTGATTAGACTCCAAGGACATCTGGATACAAATTCTTTACTGGATAATCTTAACATGTATGATGGAATGCATGAAATCCAGTGTGGTGCTATAGGGGAGGAGATCTAAATTAGATTAAGAACTATCATGAAATGGACAAAAACTCAATAGAATGTTTTAAAAGGATAAACATAAATTCCAATCTTTATTTTGTTGACATGGTGCACATAGCTTATTTATTTACATATGTCAATTACAATTTTAGCTCTAGGAATAAAAGAATCATACTTGGTCCCGGTGAATGATTATGTCAAATGTTGAATTTAGTAAGCCAGTGTTGTTTGTTTTGTTGATGATTTATATTTTGGTCTGCTTTATGAGGATTTGTTGCATGCATATTTATTTACTATCTATTTTTTATTTATTTAATTTTATGTGAATGAGTGGTTTGTCTACATGTATACACAACATGTATGCAGTGCCACATAAGTGGGAGCTGGATCCCTTATAACTGGACTGACAAATAATTATTAGTCAGCATGTAGGTGCTGGGTACTGAACCCAGGTCCTCTGAAAGAGCAGCCAGTGCTCTTAAACACTGAGCCCTATCTCCATCCCCACATTTATTCTTATTAATGACACACAGCAGTGATCTTTTCTTCTGATATACTGGATTAGATTTAGTACCAAAGAAGTTTCCCTTCTGGAATGAGTTGGGAAACATTCTCTGAACAGGAATTATTTGACAGATATTGAAAAGATTTATCTTATTTCTCCCTTAAAAGTTTACTAGCTTTTAGTGAAGAAGCCATAGGATCCTGGTAACATTGTTGAGTGATTTTTCCCAGACCTAGTGGATTCCTCATTTAGAACTATCTCTCCTAGTATGAGAAGGTGTTATGTCAACTTCCAAGGGAGAAAAATTACCAATGTAACCACATAGATGTAAAACCATGCAATGAATGGCCTTGCAAGATACTCTCAATGGTACAATAATGACTTTTATCTCGGGGTTACCTAACTGCTGTCTAATTGGAATTAAGTCCCACCCAGTAAGAAGAAATCCATGCCTAGTACTGTAAACCTAGCCAATTATGTGTGGCCGAACGGTCATAGAGGAAAACCCACTACTGAAATTTTCTGAAACCATTATATTTTCTACCTATGCTTTAAATACTATTTGTATAACCACAGATAAATGGAAGCTTCATCACCCAAAAATGAAGCATCATTTTGCAGCACATAGAAGTAAATACAGAGATCTACAACTGGCGGAAATGCAGAGAATAACTGACTTTGATGTGTGCCACCCAACCCCTATACCTAATGGTTATTTAAATTATAGAATTGAGGGCATAAATATTGTAAGAGCCACAGGACCAGGATACCTACTGATAGAAAGGATCTTGTAGACCTGACTTTAAAGTTGCACTCATTAAATTTCAGCACCATTTGCTGAAGACACTCCACTGAGTGTTCTTGGACACTTTGTCAAGCATCAGGTGGGTGGAACAGCATGTACTCAAGTTTGGCTTTTCAGCTTTTGTTCAGTTAATCTAGGGGTGAATTTTGTGCCAATACCATGCTGTTATTATGACTATAGCTCTTTAATATAGTTTGAAAACAGGTACAGTAATCCATATCCATTAACCTTTTTGTTCAGGGTTGCTTTGGCTATCCTGGGTCTTTTGGTTTTCCATATGAATTATAGGATTTTTTTTCCAATTCTGTGAGGAAAGTTAAGGAAATTTTGATTGGGATTGCATCGAATCTCTGTATTACTTTGGTAAAGATGGTAATTTTTACTAAATTAATTCTTCTAATTCTTGAACATGGGAGGTCTTTTCATCTTCTTGTGTCTTCCTCCATCTCTGTTTTCAAATATTTAAAGTTTTCAATGTAGAGATCTTTAATGCCTTTGGTCAGGTTTGTTCTCAGATATTTTATTTATTTATTTATTTATTTATTTATTTATTTATTTATTGAGGCTATTGTGAATAAAATCGTTTCCATGTACTCCTCCAGCTGTTTGTTATTTACATATAGAAGGGCTACCGATTTTTCTAGATTAATTTTGTAACCTGCCACGTTCCTGAAACTCTTAATAATTTCTAGGAGTTTTCTAGTGGATTTTTTGACATCCCTTAGGTGTAATATGTCATCTGCAAAAAGAGATAGTTTGACCTCCTCTATTCCAATTAGAACTCCTTTAATTTCCTTCTCTTGTCTTATTGCTCTAGCAAGAGTTGTAAGCACTATATTGAAAAGAAGTGTGTTGGTTGTTGTCTAATATATATATATATATAATATATATAAAAAAATTATATATATTAAATTAATAATATTATATATTATATAAAATAATATAAATTATATATAATACTATAATATATTATATATTAATATATATTATATATTATAATTAATATATATATATATATATATATGAATTGTTATAATATTTATATTATATTATAAATTTGATTATATATAATTATATTATTATTGATTAATATTAATTATATTAATAATAATAAATATATATATATATATAATATATATAATATATATATTGAGATATAGTAAAAATATAATATAATATATTTATAATATATAATATAAATATATAATAATATATAATATATTATACATATATGTCATATATATAATATATATTATATTATTTATGTATAAATAATTATATATATTATTTAATAATCATATTTGATATTTATATATATATATATATATTATATATATATATATATATATATTAGACCAAAACCAACACACTTCTTCTAATTATAGGTGCTTGACAGACTCTTGCGTAGAAGCCAATAAATATAATCATATATATAATTATTAAATATATATAAATATATATTATATATATTATATTTATAAATCTATATTATTATTATTTATATAATACTATAATATTATAAACAATATATAGTTAATTATATCTTATGCTCTAGCATTTATTATATATTGAAAATGAAGTGTGTTGGTTGTGTCTAATAATATAAATATAATATATCTATATATTATAGTGTATAATATATATTATATATATTAATATTATAATAAAGTATATGTATTATATATATTATATACGATTAAGTATTATATTATTTAATATATATAATTTTTTTATATATATTATATATATATATATATTAGACAACAACCAACACACTTCTTTTCAATATAGTGCTTACAACTCTTGCTAGAGCAATAAGACAAGAGAAGGAAATTAAAGGAGTTCTAATTGGAATAGAGGAGGTCAAACTATCTCTTTTTGCAGATGACATATTACACCTAAGGGATGTCAAAAAATCCACCAGAAAACTCCTAGAAATTATTAAGAGTTTCAGGAACGTGGCAGGTTACAAAATTAATCTAGAAAAATCGGTAGCCCTTCTATATGTAAATAACGAACAGCTGGAGAAGGAGTACATGGAAACCATTTTATTCACAATAGCCTGAGCTTCTGGCAAGGAGGGAGGAGGGAACCATGAGAAAAGTCACCCAATGGGAATTGAAATGGACACAAATAGAGAGAGACCAGGAGAAAGACTCAGTTTTATTCATGTCAGCAATGTGTTTATATACTAAAAGCTACTGTGCTCTGGGCAAAGAATTGAGGGGCAGGAGGAAGGGAAGGGTGAGCCACCTTGGCTCCTACTGGGGGTAGCAAAGCTCCTGTTTTTGCAACCAGTAAACTAGAGTTGTAACATTTTGCTCAATACCTCAAAGGACAAGGCCATCAGCGTCTGGAACTTTGAAAAGATAGGTGAGGCAGGATATACCACAATATCCCAACATCATGGAGCTACAGATAACTCACAGAGGCAACTTGAATGCCCATGGAGATATGGAAGTTCCGGGACAGAACTTGCAGGTCCTTCCTCAAGCTAGACAAAATTTTAATACTACAGAAGTGGAGATAGTGGGCAGTGGTTCATTTTTATTTTTGTTGATTTGTTCATTTTTATTTTCTTTCTTTAGGTTATCTCGACTAAAGGTTGGTCTATCTTGCTTATCCTTTCAAAGAACCTGCTTTTGCACTCTTTGATTTTTTTTTTATTGCTTTCTCTGTTTCTATTTAATTAATCCCCATTCTGAGTTTTGTTATTTCTTCTTGTCTGTTGGGTTTGGCATTCATTTATTATGTCCCTCAAGTGTTTTTAGTTTCAGTGTTAGGTCATTTATTTGTGGACTTTCTGATTTATTAATGTAGGCACTTAGAGCTATAAATTTCCCTATTAAGATTGCTATTAAAGTATCCCATAGGTTTTGTTGTGTTGTCTTGTCCTTTTCATTTAATTCCATGAATGCTTTTAATTCTTTATTTCATTTGCTTTGACCAATTTCATTGCTCAGGATTGTATCTCCATTTAGTTAATTTACTTACTAGGGCTGCTTCTGTTGTTGATATTAAACTTTATTGCACTGTGGTCTGATAGAATTCATGGGATAATTACAATTGTTTGTATTTGTTGAGGTTTCACCTGTGCCACAGTATGTGATCAATTTGGGAGAAAGTTCCATGGGGTGCTGAACACAAAGGGTATTCTTTGGAGCTTGGGTAGAATATTTGGTAGCACTATTTGGTGTATCATATTATTAGCTCCATTTGGTGTATCATATTATTTAGTTCAGATATCTCTCTGTTGGAGACATGGCTAATGGACACAGTGGGATATTGATATCCCCTATTATTGGTGTGTTCATATTAATCTGTGCCTTAAAGTCTTGCAGATTTGTGTTTATGAAATTCATTGTACCAGACTTGGGTGCATAGATACAGATTATTGGTTAATTGTTCCTTTGATAAGAATGAAGTGACCCCCTTCACCTCTTCTGATTAGTTTTAGTTTGAAATATATTTTATCTGATAATAGAAGAGCAACTCATGCTTGCTTCTTAGTTCAGTTTGCTTGGAACATTTTATTTTCTATTTTTTCACCTTATGATAGTGCCTGTCCTTGAAGGTGAGATGGGCTTATTGCAGACCATGAAAGAATGGATTTTGCTTCTTAACCCATTCTACTAGTCTATGCCTCTTAATTTGGGAGATCAGTCTGGTGATACTTACAGTTATTCCTGAGAGATGCATAATGCTTCCCATCATTTCAGTTTTACAGTCTTGGTCTAGCTGTGTATTTCTACAGTTATGCCTTCATTAATTTCTTTTTGTTGTCACTTGTTTGGGTATAGTCATTCCTTTCTTCTCCTTGTATTGCTTAAAATGTTATCTGAAGGATTTATTTTCTGGACATGAATTCCTTCATGAAGTATGTCATGAAATATTTTTATTTTCCTTTCAACTATAAAAGAATTTTTTATTTGCTTGGTTAAGTATTCTGGGTTGATATTTATCATTATTTAAATCTGGGAATACTTTGATCCAAACTCTTCTGGCTTTCATTGTTTGCATTGAAAAGTTAGCTGTAATTTTGACTTGTTTTTCCCACTTTGGGCAGTAGATGTTGCAACCTTCTCCAATCCAGTCAGTGGGGTTCTGGTCATGACCAAGGAGTAGGGGTGAGAGACACAGAGTCAACACACAGACATGGAGAGTGAAAGCAAACATACAGCAAGCTGCTGTAAACTCCTTTATTCAGAGGATGGTGGGGGTATATATGTGGTCTGCTCTGCTTGTTCTGCACACGTGCAGGATGTGCTGAAGATTGGTTGAATTCTCATCCTGGCCCAGGTCAATTACTCAGCTGTTGCCATGGTTAGCTTCCAGGAACAAGTTAAGCCTGTTCAGCAGGGGAGGTGGTAAGCACACCACTGCACAGGTGCTTAACACTCTACATATATGATTGTTTTTCTTTCGCAGCTTTCAGTATTCTCTCTTTATTTTGAACATCTAATATCTTCACTATGATATAGCATGGGGAAATTCTTTTCTGGATCTATCTATTTGGTGTTCTATGCTATTATTGTATTTATATGGGTATGTATTTACTTAATTTATGGAAATTTTCTTCTACGATCCTATTGAAGATCTGGTGGATCCTGTTATCCTGAGATTGTTTTCCTTCTTTTCTACCTATAATGTATATTTTTGGTCTTTTCATGGTGATGCACATATACTGATTATTCCATTACTGTTTTTTATGTAATTTGTCATCCTCTTTGCTTGAACAGTCCGGTTCTTCTATACTATTTTCCATTCTTGATATTGTATTTTCTAATTCATTCATTCTGTTACTCAGGGTTTCTCCTGTCCTTTCCAGGTAGCTGATTGAATGTTCCATTTCATGTTTTTAGCAAGTTTTTTGAACAAATTCCAAATCAAATAATAATATTAAAGCTATATACACATAGTTGCCATTTAAACTAATTATGATTTCTAAAGTTTCCTTAAATATGACACTATTGTTCCTTTAAAAAGTTATAATGGTGGGACTGTGGGGGTTTGGGCACAACAGTCTGTAGATTGGTTTTGCATGAAGGATGCTTATACTCATGGATTATCACTTATAACTAAAAAATGAAAAAAAAAACCTGAAAGATGCAGGACAGTTATGGCAGAATACATGATCTGGGATGGGGTGGGGGTGGGGGGGAAGGGAAAGGGAAATATGGCTGATCTGAATTGGAAAAATGATGTACGAAATGCACAAACCATCAATAAAAATTAAATTAAAAAAATAATAAAAAAAAAATAAAAAGCAAGTCCCAAGGGGGGGGGGGGAGTTATAGAGGTAAGTTCTGAGGCCTCTAGTCACAAAATCTTCATCAATGAATCAATCAATCACTATGTAACTTTGTAACCATTTTCTTTCTTTTCAGTGAAACCATTTAAAATCTAACCTCTTAAAATGATTCAAGCATGCACTACAAAACTTTTCATTATGGCTATTGTGTTGTATGTTAGATTTTCATGGTTTACTCATTTTGTGAAGTTTTGTAGCTTTTATCATTAATTTCTCATTTCCTGCTTCTACTGTAGAAAGCCATCCCCATATAGCCTTGCTTCTATATGTTTTGTTATAAAAACACCATATCTTTACTCAGTACATTCTTACTTCATTACTATCAAATTCACAGCTAAGACCTTGTAATTTATGATTTTTTTTAATTTTATTTATTTTTGTATGTGTATGAATGTACTGTCTGCATGTAAGTTTGTGCACCCATGTTGTGCAATGCTGCGGAGGTCAGAAGAAGGTCTTGGATTCCCCTGGAACTGGAGTTCTCCTGGAATTGGAGTTTCAGACGGTTCTTAGCCGCCATGTGGGTGCTGGGGATCAAACCCAGGTTCTCTGCAAGAGCAGTCGGTGCTCTTAACCGCTAGGCTATCTCTCCAGCCCGGTAATTTATGCTTTTTAACAAACCTTATAAAACAATGTGTTTTCTTTTTTATTTGAGTTCATATGTTTTTATTTACTTTTTAAATACTTTTATTGATTACTTGTATATTTCATTCATTAGCTTTCAGTCTAATTTGGACACATTCCTCTCTCCCTGCCCCCATCCCATCCCTTTTCATGTCTTCTGCCTTACATGTCTTGCATCTTTCTCTCAGTCTTTCCAAAGTTCTTCCTTGCAGAGGCTTTTGATTTGGGCAGAGTTTAACTGTATCATTCAGTTCTGTAACCCAGTCTTTATGTTGTTGTTTTTCCCTCTCCTTTGTATTGCTCCAACAAATGCCTATATAATCATCACATGCATCTAGACCTCTGAGAATAAATGGTATGTTACTTCCAAAATATGTTTAGGAATTCATTTTCCCCATTTAATTTTGTATTACTCTAAAATATGAATACATACCTTCCATCCATATACAGAGTCTGAAAATATGTGGTAGGTCGATTCTAGAGCCCATTAAGACATTTACATTATAACAACTCAGTTGCTTTCAGATAAACAGAAATATAACAATAATGTTGTTCAGCTTGCCTTTCAACTGGGGATTTGGTCTCAGCATCCACAAATGAGGGAAACCATTCACCATTTGTTTTTGTTTTTTTTTTTTTGGGGGGGGGGCTCTGTTACTTCACTTAGCATAATGGCTTTGCTTTCCATCCTTTTACCAACAAAGTTCATGATATCATCTTTCTTTACTGCTGATTAGAACTCCATTGTGCAGATGTACCACATTTTTGTCATCGACGAGTCTGTTGAGGGATATTTGGATTGGTTCTAGTTCTTTGGTATTGTGAAGAGAGCTGCAGTAAACATGCATCTTTGCAGTATAATGAGTCTTGTTGGTATATACCCAGGAGTGGTATGACTGGGTCAGGTGATAGGCTCATTTTCAGTCTTTTAAGGGTTCTCCACACTGCTTTTGATAATGGTTGTACAAGTTTATATTCCCACCAGCAATGGATGAGTGTTTTCCTTTCCCACAACCTCTTCAGCATTTGGTGTCTTTTGTTTTCTTGATCTTAGCCATTCAAATTGGAGGGAGATGATATCTGACAGTGGTTTTGATTTGCATTTCCTTAATTATTAATGATGTTGAACATTTTTTCAGATGTTTCTCAGCCATCTTTACTTCCTAACTGGTGAAGAGTCTGGTCATCTCTTTATTCCAACTTTTGAGTGAGTCATTTGTTTTCTTACTTCATTGTTTTTTGAGTAGTCTCAAATAGTCTAGAAGTTAATGCTCTGTCGGATGTATCACTGCTGAAGACTTCCTCCCACTCTGTGGGTTTTCTCTTCACTTTCTTGATTGTTTTTTTCCCTGTACAGAAGCTTTTGAGTTTGATGAGGTCCCATTTGTCAACTGTTGACCTTATTTCCTGCACAGCTGCTGTCTGATTTAGAAATTCTTTTCCTCCACCTATGTCTTGTAGGTTGTTGCCAACTTTTTGTTCTATCACTTTCAGGTTTTTGGGTTTCATGTTGAAATCTTTGATCCACTTGGAGTTGATTTTTGTACAGTGTAAGAGGTAGGGGTTTTATTTTGTTCTTCTACAAATGGTGATCCTGTTTTGAAAGCATCATTTGTTGAAGATGCTATCCTTTCTCCATTCAGCTTTTTTTGCCCCTTTTTCAAATATGAGATGGCTGAAATTGTATGAGCTCACGTTTGGATCATCAATTTTGTTCCATTGGTCATGGGTCTGTTTTTTTTTTTTTTTTAATACCAGGCTGTGTTTATGACAATAGCCCTGTAATATAGCTTGAAGTCTGGCAAAACAACTCCCCTGTGTTGCACTTTTCACTCAGGATTGCTTTAGCTATCCGGGGTCTTTTGTTTTCCCATATGAATTTAATGATTTTTTTTAACTCCATTAGAAAACACCTAGAAACAATTAAGAGTTTCAGTAAAATAGCAGGATACAAAATTAACCTAGAAAAATCAGTAACATTTCTTTGCACCAACTATAAACAAGTGGAGAAGTAATATAAGAAGACCTTCCCACTCACAATAGCTTTAAAAAAATACCAGGGAACAAACCTCACCAAAGATACCAAAAATTTCTATAACAAAAATTTTTAAACCTTGAAAAAAAGATTGAAAATGACATTAAAAGATGGAAAGACCTCCCATGCTCATGGATTGGAAAAATTAATATAGTAAAGATGTCCATTTTACACAAATTTATATAAGGATTCAAAGCAATCCCAATCAAAATCCTCTTGAGTTTCTTCACAGAGTTGGAAAACAATGTTTCTACTTGAATCATGTCAATTCCTTCTTGCCCAACAGTACTCTAAACAACACTTTAACTCTGTGCTTTAGGATCCACAAATGAGAGCCACTATAGGTTGTTTGCTTCTCTGGGACTGTGTTACTTCAATTAGCATAACACCTCTAGTTCCACCCATTTACCACAAAATTTCATGATGTATTCTTTTTTTATCATTGCAAAGAACTGCATTGTGTAGCTGTACTACTTTTTCTTTATCCACTCATCAGTTGAGGGACTCTTGGGTTGCTTCAAGCTCTTGGCTATTGTGGAAAAGTTCTGCAATAAACATGGTTTTGCACATATCTCTGCAATAGGATGGGTCCTGTGGTTATACACCCATGAGCGGTATGACTGGGCCAAGTTGTAGGTTCATTTTGAGCATTTTAAAGTATCTCCACACTGCTTTCCATAGGGGTTGCATGAATGTCCATCCCCACCAGCAGTGAATGAGTGTTCCCCTTTCCCTACAACCTCTCCAGCATTTTATATCTTTCTTTTTCTTGATCATAGCCAATCTCTTAGAACAAACCTTACAAAAAACATGAAATATCTCTACAATGAAAATTTTTTAATCTTTGAAGAAATACTTTAAGGAAGACATCAGAAAATTGAAGTGTCTCTCATTGCTAATGTATCAGGATATTTAATATAGGAAAAATGACCATTCTACCTAAATTAACATATGGATTCCATGCAATCCCTATAAAAATTCCCATGATTTTTTTTCACAGAATTAGAAAAAAGTCCTAAAATTCATATGAAAAAACCAAAGACCCTAGATATCCAAAACAATGTTGAACAAAAAGAGTAATGCAGGGGGAATTAGTATTCTGGATTTCAATCTCTACTACAGAGCTATATTTTTAAAGAAGCTCCCTTTCTTCATAATTACTATAAGATGTTATCACACAATCTATCTGTTTATGGTTTTGTTCTCTATAGAATGTGATTACATCAGCTTCCTAATAAGGTTTTCATGCAGTTCCTTCCTGAATACTTGTGTTCAGGGATTTGGTGCTAGGATCCACACATGAGGGACAACACACGTTGCTCTTTTTCTGAGACTGTGTTACTTCACTTAGAAGAAGTGTTACTTCACTTAGAATAATAGTTCCATCCATTTACCTGTAAATTTCATGATGTCATCTTTCTTTACCACTGGACAGAACTCTAGTGTGTAAATGTACTACATTTTCATTATCCAGTCATAAGTTAAGGGACACTGGGGTTGCTTCTTGCTCTTCACTATTGTATAAAGAGGAGCCATTTCCTTCTTCATTTCAGCCTGAGTTTTCTTCAAGATTTCCATATCATTTGTGAATTCATTCTGAAGTTTATCATTGTCTTTTTTATTTTATCCCTTTCTTCTTTTAGTTCTTTAATTTCTTTGTGTACTCTTTAAATTCCTTGAATTCTTTGATCATGTTTATGGTGGTCCTTTTAAGATCCATGTCCTGTGTCATGTCTAGGAAGTCCTCTGAATAAGAGTCTTCTACAGGATTGGTAGTATTTAATAGAGTCTTATGATTTGGGATTTTCATGTTATTATTTTTTGGTTGTGATTTTGGCAGGTGGATTTCTTTTGTTGTCTGTTTTTCTGCTATAAAGCTCAAGTGATTTTTTGTTGAATAAAAGGCTGACTTTGCTTGTATTCTGCAGATACCTTCATTTTCTTATTAGATATGAAAGGCTGGTTGGTGTAGGGTTCAGGTTTTCACTTATGATTTTGCAGTGGATAGACCAACTAGTTCCCACTCAGCTCGTCAGGAGCTCCTACAGAGACTTAAGACAGACAGGTAACAATCAGGCAAGCTTGAACCATGTGAGTTTCCCCTACCAGTTCTCCAAGGCTGGTTTCAATGTCTATATCTGGATCCAGGGGCAGGGAAGCCTAGCCTGGAGCAGAGGATTGTTCATAGTTTTTCCCAGCTAGTGGGTAGGGACTCTGGAATGTCACCATTGGGAGCCTTGGGGCTGCTGCAGGTTCTGGGACTGTACTCTGTCACCCACAGTGACACATATTTATTTTAAAAGAGCTCAGAAATTTGAGAATTAGTGCATATATAAATGATGAAAATTTGAAGATAAAAATGTCATGAATTTGAGGATATGGAAGGAATAGGAGAAGAGAGAAGAAGGGTAGAAATGATGTAAATATTGTGCTCATGTGTGGAAGTCTAAACGAGTTAAATGTTAAAAAGAAAAATGATTCTGTCTTCTTGTTGGTTGGTTCCCATATCCTGTTTTTTTTTTTTTTTTTTTTTTTTTTTTTTAGGGTTTGGCACATTCCCTGCTAATATGAATTTGTCTCTTTTGTAAATTATTTAACTGATTGATACATAGTTAGTCATAATTCTTTTCTCATAATCTTTTTGATTTCTGTATGTGTTTGTATATAATGGGTTATAGTGGGAAGTACTAGAATAAGCCTACACTTTAGCCTGCTAATGTTGTCTTGTATCCTACATTTGTTGGAATATGAAAACCAAGAGCTGTTTTATAAAGTTGAGCTCATGGGGCCAGTTAAGCATGCCTAGAGACAGAGACTGTTTATGGGTTCTTGTCTGGTGCCTGGAGCCAAGGTTGCTGACATGGCAAACTGAAGGGCATAAACCTTGTTAAATTTAATCCAGTTTGGTTCCAGGGTGTTATAAAACCCATGGCATTTAGAAATCTGCATCTATAGGGGCTGGACTGTGTCAGGGCAATCAAAAATAGGCCCTAAGACTAAGGCAAGGGAACTGGCTTCTGCTAGCTCATCTGGAGGCATGAATTCATTGGTCCTATTAGAGTCAACCTTGGGTTTACAGTATCATAACATAGGCCTCTTTTTTTTTTAATTTTTTTTTTTAATTTTATTTATTTCGGTATGTGTATCAATGTACTGTCTGCATGCAGGTTTGTGCACCCGTGTCGTGCAATGCCGCAGAGGTCAGAAGAGGGTGTTGGATTCCCCTGGAACTGGAGTTCTCCTGGAATTGGAGTTTCAGACGGCTCTCGGCCGCCATGTGGGTGCTGGGGATCGAACCCGGGTCCTCTGTAAGAGCGGTCGGCGCTCTTAACCGCTAGGCCATCTCTCCAGCCCCTTATAGGCCTCTTTTTAAAGTAGACTCTATGTCTTCATTCTTTGTTATGTGGGATTGTATAACAGGTTACACAGGTAATGTAAATCTTTCCTTCCTGCATACACAGTGTCCATTTATCACCTAAGTATTTCCTATATCATGGAGTTGTAGGAACCTCCTCCAGGCCAGCCAGCGGGGTTCCAAGGTCTTGACCAAGGAAGAGGTGAGTAGTCCGTAGAGCCAAACACCACAGACACTGGAAGTTGGTTGAAAAGCAGGGAAAATGCCAGCACCTGCTAACTTGTTTAATATGAGAAACATAAGGATTTATATATGATCATCCTCTGCTTTTTCTGGAAACGCATCAGGTACTGTTCAAACCACCAACTCAGCTGCTAAGTTTGTTCAGTAGACAAGGAGGTAAGCATGCTGCTGCAGATGTACAACACTCTACATATCCACCCCTTTGCTTTTAAACAAAGAAAAGATGACAAACATAGTGGGAGCCTGAGTGCATAGCTAAGATATTGTTGACCACACCTCTAGCATTCCAACATATGACTGTGCCTGTCTTAGGTTGTCCTGATTAACACCCACAGAGGGAAAAATCTAGGAACAGTGTTTGTCTGGGTGGGAGTAGAGGCATGGGGATTTACCCCAGCAAGTCATGAATGGCAAAGAGCCAAAGGCAAAGAAGATCATATTTTCAGGAATGCTCAAGCAGGTGTTCTCATCAGCACCAATAGTCATTCAGTCTTAAGGAAAAACAGAATATATGATGGATTAGCAGCAGGCATTGAAATTGCAAATCATGCAACTGTAACATTTGAAGACAGCCAGATTTCAACAAAGATCTGGAGGCTTATTTTTAGAATCAGATATCAATGCAAAAATGAAAGATAACAAAACAATGAACAACCATTTTGCAGCACAACTTAATCCCTTTCCTTAAAAAACTCCTGTTATTCTTAACAGATTTACAGTCTTATTTTTGGCACCTGGTGTCAATGTAGCAATGAAAAATTACAATGTAACAATAAAAGTAATTACAATGTTACAATACAATGAACAATCACTTTGCAATACAACTGAATCCCTTTTCCCAAAGAAAATTCTGCCATTCCAACCTGGATTTTTAAATTCATAAGTATACCAATAATAATAATAATAATAATAATAATAATAATAATTTTGGAACACAAGGTCAGCTGATGCTATGACCCCAAGGTACAAAAAAAAGTGGAAACACATAACTCAGGATCTCAAAGCTGGGTGTTCCAGTACTACTGTTTAAAAATATTTAAAGGGAACAGAAGTAAAAAAAAAAAAAAAGAAAAGAGAAGAAAATAAAAGCTGCAATTTTTCACAGTCACCAACCCTCTGAAAAGCCAGCATCTCCATAATTAGCATTAGATGCAGTTGAATTTACAGACCTAGGTAAAATTCATTCAAACAGACCCAGTCATATGATGGTTTTTATGTTTTATGCCTAGGACTTTGGTTGAGCACACAAAACAGGTAGTAAACATTTGATCTACATTATCCAAGTTTTGGGCCTTTCAATGCATTTTTAAAGTATTCACATTTTATTCTTTTTTATTTTTAAGTTTTATTTAATTTTTTATGTGTATGAATGTACTGTCTGCATGTAAGTCTGTACACCCGTGTTGTGCAATGCCGTGGAGGTCAGAAGAGGGCGTCGGATTTCTCTGGAACTGGAGTTCTCCTGGAATTAGAGTTACAGACGGTTTTCAGGCACCATGTGGGTGCTGAGGATTGAACCCAGGTCCTCTGCAAGAGCAGTCGGTGCTCTTAACCGCTAGGCCATCTCTCCAGCCCAGTATTCACATTTTAAAGTTTGCATGCACATATCTAGTCGGGCATGTCAAATAATTCTGTGCACATAAAAGATGGAAAATTGAAGTGGCCACTGTGTTTGACAGAACCAACATAAAGGACACTAGACATACCTTAAACAGGAAACTTAAGGGCCTCAGAAAGAGGAGAGTCAAGAGAAAGAGCTCATGGGCCCCAACAAATCAGTAAATGAAGCACGTTCAAAGATGGATGCAACTCAACCAGAACCAGACATCCATCTCAGTCGACATAATACTGCAGTGTCTCAGCCAAGGAATACAAAGGAAGCTTTAATCATAGCCTCTGATACTCTCAAAGAAAGGAAACCTGCAATTGTAGATGTAAACACAAAACTCCCTCAATTTCAACAAGAATTAAAGGAGAAAGAAAAGGAACTTCAAAAATTGACACAAGAAGAAATAAACCTCAAAAGTTTGGTTCATGATCCCTTCCAAAAAGTTGAAGAAGCAAAGAGTTCCCCAGCAATGAATCGAAGCAGGGGGGAAATACTTGATGCAATAGCTCAAGAAAAAAATCCGGTAGGATCCTAGGAATACATGGAAGATTGGGGGACTTTGGAGCCATTGATGAGAAGCAAGATATTGCTACTTCATCCTTCTGTCATGCATCAGACCACATCTTTGTAGTTGCTATTGATACAACCCCCAAATGTGCAAACTTCCCCAAAAGAAACAATGTTGGAGTTTCAACTTTTATAGGCCTAGATAAGACAGCAGTATTATAAAAAAAAAAAATTTATATCACCAATTAACTCAGATGCATTACCGTTTTTATCAGTCTTCAAACCAATGTTGTCCAATATGCCCATATTTACTTTTACTAAGTCCTAAAGCACCATGTATCTTGTAGACAGAGTCTGGGCAAAACTGGATACTTGTTGAACTCATGTCAATTAAACATGCACCAATC
>VZQC01000292.1:1861772-1900001 GCA_009823505.1 Rhizomys pruinosus
TTGAACATACAAGCCCCCCCTGCTGGATGGTGGGACCCATGAGCTGTGTGGGTTTGGGCACAACTGCTTGCAAATTGGTTTTACATGAAGGATGCTTGTACTCACAAATTATCACCTATTGTTAAAAAAAATGAAAATAAAACAAAACAAAAAAGCAGAGAAAGATGCAAAAAACTTACAGCAGAATGCACGATCTGCGATGGGTAGGGGTGGGGTGGGGGGGAATGGAAGGGGATATATGCCTGAACTGAATTGGAAAATGATGTATGAAATACACAAAGCATCAATAAAAATAAATTAAAAAAAAAAAAGACCAAAATCCAAAGTCCTGAGAATAAGTTCATAGAACAGTCAGGCACAATGACTGGTGGTGGAAGCCAAGCAATGAGAGGAAGAACGGGCCAGTCATCATTGAAATCTCACAAGAAAAGGTACATAAAATGGAATCCCAGCTGGAAAAGCACTCTAAACAAGCAGTGCAAGTCCAAGAACAGAAAGCAGAACTTGAAGAAGCAGGAGATAAGTCAAGATACAGTGAAAGAGAAGTGAGTATTTTACTAGAAAAGTCTGCCACAAACATGCAGCGTTCATCAGAGCAACAAGACAAATTAAACAACTTGAAGCTAATGTACGTGCTACAAGCTCCTGACAAAAAAAAGCAAAAATTGCTAGAACAAAATGTCAGTTCCTTCAAAACGGAATATGATGCCATGGCTGAGAAAGCTGGCAAAGTAGAAGCCAAGGTTAAACAGTTACATAATATCATCATAGAAATCAACAGCCATAAATTCAAGGTCTAACAAGACGAAACTGGCAAAATAAACACGGGACCAGATGAAGGTTCCTCTGCCATTAACAAAGCCCAAGTAGCCATCAATCTGCCAACAGAAATTCTAAAAACTCACAAGACTCCGTCTTGGACACAAAGAAAGAAACAAAAGACATTGAAAAGGAAATACAGGATTTACCCGCAGAGCCAAGAAAGCATTAAGAACAAAGCAGCAGAAGTCATGAAAATTACAAATGCTAGGGCTGGAGAGATGGCCTAGGGGTTAAGAGCACCGACTGCTCTTGCAGAGGACTCGGGTTCGATCCCCAGCACCCACATGGAGGCTGAGAACCGTCTTTAACTCCAGTTCCAGGGGAATCTGACGCCCTCTTCTGAACTCTGCGGCATTGCACGACACGGATGCACAGACCTGCATGCAGACAGTACATTCATACATATAAAGAATAAATAAGGGCTGGAGAGATAGCCTAGCGGTTAAGAGCGCCGACGCTCTTGCAGAGGACCCGGGTTCGATCCCCAGCACCCACATGGCGGCTGAGAACCGTCTGTAACTCCAATTCCTGGAGAACTCCAGTTCCAGGGGAATCCGACACACCCTCTTCCGACCTCCTCGGCATTGCTACGACACGGGTGCACAGATCCCTACATGCAGACATACACCTTTCATAACACATACAAAAAAAAAAAAAAAAAAAAAAAAAAAAAAGAATAAATAAAATAAATAAATAAATAAAATTTAAAAAAAAATTACAAATGCTAGAGAGGAATCCCCACCAGAAATCCAGAAATGAACATGCTCTTCAAAAAGACACACCCAGTATTAAGTTGAAACTTGAGCAAACAGATAGTCACACTGATAAACAAAATTCCAAAATAAAATACTGGCAAAAAGGGAGATGACTTCAGTTCTATGAACAGAGGATCCTGAAGCAATCAAGAATCCAGACTGTACAACAAATCAAATTGCACTCCTGGAAGCTCAGTGTTATGACATGTAACCAAACCCTGGTGCCAATGCAGAGCACAAAAAAGGGGAAGAATGATATTTGCAACGAGTAGCAGAATCGGTCATTTTAAAGTTTGCACATGCAAATCTAGTCTGGCATGCCAAATAATTCTGTGATGGAAACTTGAAGTGGCCACTTTTTCTGAGAGAAAAACACATACAAAAACTTAGACTGAGAGGACACTAGACACACCTTGCATGCAAAAACTTGGACACATGAAGAACACTACTACATGAATCTCAGACACACGGAAGAACAGTCACCATAAACAGAAAACATAGTTCCTGCCTTCAAATCTGGAAAATTCCTCCTCCTTAACCTTTTTTAAGGGCATCCACAGTGGTTTGTTAGAGAACTCTGGAAAGATATAAGCAAAGCCTCAGCCCTGCATTAAACAAGGGTTCTGCTGGGCAAGCAGCCTAACTCTTCCAGGTGCTAGAGGCTGGCGCCCAGCAGCCTTGCACCCACCACTGTCAGAGGGCCACTGCTCCCCCTTGGCTGGCATAGCGGCTATAGCACCAGGCTCAGTGGGTGCCCAGGCCATGGCTGGGAGCATGTCAGTGATGCCCAGGGTACATAGGTTATATGGGGATGGCCCAGAGCACTCCGGGCCAGGGGCTTTCCTGGCTGAGCAGCTTCTGTTCTCCTCCCTGCCAGCAGCCGGCAACCATGCCCAGGAAGAAGGCTGTTGCTGCTTTCATGAGCTGTGGCTCTCTGTCCCTCTAGACCTGCCTCCTGTTCCACCTTCTCCCTTGGCAATGTTGTGGGCCGCTTTCAGGTGTGGAGTCCTAGTGAAGTGCCCTGTGAGCTGCCAGTTAGTGGAGCTGCAGGGACCAGTGATTGGCCCAGGCCAAGTGAGCTGGCATAGAGGAGTATTCTCTCCATTCGGCTGGAGACCAAGCATACAGGGAAGGGCTAACACTTCCCGGTGGTTCTGCAACAGACGGAGCCACATCTGTGCAGAAAGTCCACAGCCAAGGAGCCTGCAAGGCTTGCAACCATGGAGAAGAGGATCAGAATGAATGGGTCATTCAAGGTCATGGGTAACCTTCCTTAGATGGGCTGCCATCTAAGGAAGGTTACCCATGAAGGCAGAAAGGGAAACTAAGATGACAAACAGTGGACCAACATTCACCCTTGTGTGTCTACAGACATACAAAACAAAGACAGGCTTGGGGGGTGGGGTGGGGACTACTCACAGAATACCCTACCGCATCAGAAAAGTTGGTGCTTTGCAAACACAGAAGAGGCTTTCTACACACACTAGGGGGCCATAAGTCAAAACTGTAGAATGAACATTTTTTTTTTTTTTTTTGGTATTTTCAAGACAGGGTCTCCCTGCAGTCCCAGCTGTCCTGGAACTCACTCTGTAGACCGGGTTGGCCTTGAACTCACAAAGATCTGCCTGCTTCTGCCTCCCGAGTGCTAGGATTAAAGGCGTGAGCCACCACGCCCAGCTTGAATGAACATGTTTTTAAAACGCTGGAGGGGCTTCACCAAGGAAGAGTAGGGCTCTTAGTTAAACTTAGTTAACTCTGAGTAGGGCTCAGAGTTAAACACCACAGACCCTGAGAGTTGGGTGAAAAGCAGGGAAAATTCGAGCATCTGAGAATTCATTTAATATGGGAAAGATAAGGATTTATATACGATCATCCTCTCCTTCTTCTGGAAACTCATCAGGTGCTGATCAAACCACTGACTCAGCTGAGTCTTCTGAGCACAGGTTAAGTTTGTTCAGGGGACTAGGAGGTAAGCACACTGCTGGAGGTGTGGAAAACTACAATGGCGTTCTAATGTGTGTTTCCTTAGTATTTGGTGGGTTTTATTTTTTAAAATGCATTTTTTTATTTTTATTTATTCTTTGTGTATAAATGTACTGTCTGCATGTAGGATTGTGCACCCATGTCGTGCAATGCCACGGAGGTCAGAAGTGGGCTTCAGATTCCCCTGGAACTGTAGTTAAAGACGGTTCTCAGCCGCCATGTGGGTGCTGGGGATGTAACCAGGGTCCTCTGCAAGAGCAGTCGGAGCTAGGCCATCTCTCTAGACCTTTTTGTTATTTTTTATAATGTAATCTGTTTGTTGACACTTTACACAGTGCATGTATGTGTGGAGGTCAGAAGGCAATTCCCAATGTCAGTTATTGGTCTTCTTCTAACACAAAGAGTCCCAGGGAAGATATGTTGTCAAGCTTGGTGCCATGCACCTTTACCTGCTAAGCGATATCACGAGCACACTTTCCTTAGTTTTTATGAAGTTACTCTTACACATAACAGTTATTCAAGAACCCTTTTTGGCAAGATGATCTGAATTTGAGCACTCTGTCCAAGCATCAAACTCATACACATTACTTGTTCAATAGGTGTTCCTTGAAGATCACAGTATGTGGGTAGTCATCTGTTTGTATTGTTTTCTTCATTGGTTTAGGACTAAGTGGAAAGATCTAACTCGGTGTGTCTATACTAACTAAGATAAAAGCTTGTGTGACTGTTCTTACTTTCAAAAATATTATTATATAGAAGGAATTAATTTTTATGTAAATCAAGAAATGCTAACAGTAAAAATATATTAAACACTTAGTGTCTTGCTGCTCATTAATTTCTAAAACTACATAATGCATGTTGTTTTTAATCTAGAGTTCATTTTATCAATTCTTAAAGCAAAGAAACAGATAAACAAAATAATCTTCATCAAATGGGGTTAGAATGGTTAGATAATACTAATTATCTACAAAAGCTTTGGAAAGTAGGGGACACTTTATCAGATATAAACATTTACATGTTCAAGTATTAGGATTAATTTTATAAAGTTTGGGACTGCTTATTTTCTAATTATTTGGGGATATTAAAAGAACCTTGAATTACTCTTGGAATTTTTAATATATATATATATATATTAATATATATATATATAATATTTATGATACTTTGTTACCTTAATGATTACAATACTCAGCATGGAGGCTAATTACAGACAGAATGTACTTAATTGTTATGCACACATATTGGAAAAAAGCTATGAAATAAAGGTATCTCAAATTAAAGATTAAGTCTATTTATGTAAAAATGTGATCTTTCCAATACAAATGCAAACTCTTCTGTCATTTAAATCTAGAACAAATTTTTGTAACATTTGTTTTAGATGTAATTTTCCATGGTACCAATTTTGTAGCAAACTAAAAATGTTCTTTTCATATAATTATTAGTGGTTAGTTTTGAAATTCATCATGTTCAAAATGGTTACTAATATAAACATGCCTTATTAAAAATGTCAAATTTAACATCTTAAGTTAATTTATGAATCCTGCATACATATTTTCTACATTTAATAAATGGTCATAATTTTTAAAAGCCCTGACTGGGATCCTAAACTTTTTTTACATTTGGTTGAAAATAAATGAATAAATGTATAGATAATTGGACCAAAGTAATATAATTTTATGTATAATTTATATGCTTGTTATACCTTCAGTGACTTTGCTTATAAATCACTGAGTTATACATTGTATTCAAACATTGAAGAGTCTCTTTTCATTCATGTATTATCTAACAGTTCCATACATGATAGTTATTTATTCAATCTTTCTGTTATGTCAAAATATTAATAATTAACTATAAGTAAAACTGACCATATTTTTCACTTTATAAATCAATAATGAATTTTCATTATTCTTTTTAATGATATAATAGTATAATTGTGCTTCATTTGCTATATTTCTGTAAATGACTATAAAAACCCAGAATAGAATTGGGGTCAGGGGCAGCAGGCCCCAACCCTATCCTAGGAACTATTGTCAAATGATTACTGCAGGGTGAGGGAGGATAAATCTTTTTTAAGGAATTGAATGACTCTAGATAGATTGTCTAGACTTCGGTGGATAAACTTGCAACAAAGGACATCAGGATAAAAATGCTTGACCTGATAGGACTTAATATATGTGACAGAATGCATGAATTCTAGTGGAGGAAAGACTATAGATGGGAACAGATGAGGGAGTCAGGTATAGATTTTATTAAGATCTATTATACGAAATGCACAAAAATTCAATGAATTTTTTAATAAATTTTAAAAGAAAGCCAAGAAAACTAAAGCCTCAAACCAATGTGTTCACCTCACCACCCAAATTTTAATCATATTTTAGGAGTGAGAATAAAACCCAATTGCACCTGCCCTTTCACAGCATAAAATCCAGCATGGAAATACCACAACATTCTTCTATTAGCTTAACTGCTCTCTTTCAAGTAAAAACAATATAATCCTGATTTCCAATAGTGTATAGTACACAGTAAGTAAGATTAAATTAGCAAAGAAAATTACATATGCAACAAATTTGAACCGTATTCATTATCACAAGTCAATATAAATAGACCTTGTAATGATCCAGGTGTTAGATTTGTAATACTGAAATTTAAACTGCACATCTGGTCAATTCAAATATTGCATTATGAATGTTAGATGTTAGGTTGTTAATAAAGAAGGAAATAATTCATATGATAAACTAAAATTATTGACTGAAAAGATATTAAATAAAAATATATTTTTGCATACTTAGAATTGTATTTACTACAAAAAGGTGAAGTATCTGTGAGATCTTGCACTGGAAAATACCAAAATGAATTATTCAAAAAAATTAAGAAAACAAAATAATTTTTAATTACGTCTAATTTTACATTTTTTTCCAGAAGAGAAATTTGAGCAGAAAATTATCTGAAGATGTAATTATGAAACTTACACTATATTTCACCATAAAGATCGTTGCATAAAACGCAGAAGCTTACAAAGGTCAGATCAGGATGAAAACAGATAAACCAAATATTAAGGAATTATAAGCCAGGCCTCCATTATCTACAACTCTTTCAGCATTAACTGTTCCAAGCAGCACAGCAAGAAACTCTAAGCACTCAATGACTTTTCAAACACAGAGTTCCAAATGTTTCCATAGTCCTCTCCAAAATACCAAGGTCAGGTCTTGTCATAGCAATACTCCAATTTTTGTTCTAGTTTTCTTCTCCATTACTGTGTAAAAAACACTCTAAGCAGTACAAAAGCTTGGGAGGAAAGTGTTTATTCATGTTACATGTCCCTCATCACAGTTCATCACTCAGGAAGCCCCAAGGTTAAGTACTCAAGGCAGGAACTTGAATTAGGAGCTGAAGCACAGACCATGGAAGAACAGTGCTTACTGGCTTGCTCCCCGGCCTATGTTCACTCTGCTTTCTTATGAAATACACAATACACAACAACTTGCCCAGGGGTGGCACATCCTACAGTAAGCTTGGCCCTCACACAACACTAAACAGTTAAGAAAATACTCCACAGACACTGCTACAGGCCAGTCCAATGGAGGACACTGGCCAACTGAGGCTCCCTCAAACCAATTCTGTCAAGACACTAAAGCTATCTAGCATACCTATCTAGAAAAGTGCAACAATAACAAATTCAATATGCATAACTATAAACAGAAATCAAACTATACACTAACTCTTATGGACAAGATATTTCTAAGTCCTCCAGGAAACATATTTTGTGGTAGAACAAATATTTCTTTAAGTAATATATTTCAAATTTGCCAATGAGAAAAATCTTTTTTTACACAAATTGTAGAGTTGGGAACCACTCTAGATTCTATTAATAAAGCATGCAGAAACCCTTTTGTAGTAAGTGGCTACATGCTATATGAACAGATTTGAAAATCACAGAGCATCTTTCCAAAGACCAGATACAGAAAGGAAGATTACAGCTGCTGTCAATGCAAGGTGACCCCTTATTGAAGTAAGAAGCCTTATTTTGTTGTAGATCTTAAACACAAGAAGGACCAAATCATACCACCTGTGGACCTAGCTTTTCATTTAAACATAAGTAGTCTTTGAATACATAGTGAACAGACAAATTTCAGTTATTTCCTCAAACTATGCAGCCATGAAAGTGATTTGTTTCATTATACATCCTTTTCAGAATATGTTGAAATTTCTTGGATATTTTAGAAAAAAGATGTTGGGAGTTTGTTTGCTATTGGAGGATAAAAATTATAGTGAAGTTATTAAAAATTATAGTGAAGTTGTTAAATATTAATCATTTCTATTTTGAAACCCATATCATTTTCAAAATTAAAACAGTATTTTTCAACAAATGCACAACTGCATTATATTTGAAAAATAGAATTATTGCAACACAAAACAGAACAATAGAAATTAATGTTTACAGCAAAGTAAAAAAATTAAAAAATGAGTATTTTAGTAAGAAATAATTCATTTCAGATGCAATCGAGACTAAATACAGTCTTCTAATAATTTTAATTTTACACTTGTTAATAGATCTTGGTAAACTATCAAATATAACACGCTAAAGTAAATATCCTTGAGCTGATTTTTATAAGTATCGTTCCATGCTTGATACAATTTTGATTTAAAATTTTTTTCAGGTTTTCATTAAAAATTAGTATTAACATTAAAATTCTCATATTCTTGCAAGAGAAATTAGTCACAAGCAACAGATCATTTTTAAGGCCAGTTTTTTGATAACTGCAAACGTCCATGGCAGAAGCAATGGGTGTAGGAGATAAGATAACAGGACTAAAGTCTGAATGGCTTTTCTTCATTCATTTCTTTTGGCCACCCTGAAAGTAGTCATAATTTGGCATGCAAGCAGTTTTCTCTCTCAGTTTCTTGGAGCGAGCTTCAGGATGCTAGTAAATATTAAACAATAAAAATATGTCCATTTTGTGCTCACAATAGGAATATTAAAATATGTATGGGGAAATGATTACTCTTGGTTTGGTGTCTTTGCCAAGTGTACCAGAACTGTCAGGTTTCCAAGGACTAATTTCCACTTATAAAATTTACAGCTGGTAGCTAAGTGTTACCTAGGTGGCTGTTGCATATTTAGATCATGTTTCAGCAAAATTAATTGTCAGTCCACAGAAAAGAGTGGTTGGAGAGAATTCCTTTGTGAGTAGAGTGGCTCTGCATAGAAACCATATTTTAGAAAATAAGATTAAAACATGCTGTAAAATTCACAATTCATCCTAAAGGAAGAACAAAATGAAACAGAAAATCCTTGAAAACATGAGTTTTCCACAGTTTTCAAAATGTTTTCCCTTAAATATGGTACTTCTCTTAAAACTGAATGAAATAAATCAAGAAATAATAAAATGATGGTAAAATACATTTTATAATGGATCATCAATGCATACAGACTATAACTTTTTAGAATAAAAAGACAGTGTCTTTGTCTAAGAACCCATGAGATCAAATCATAGGACACAAGGAAATGGATGGTGTGGAAATATATATGATTCTTGTATGTAGCTGAGTCTGGGTCATTAAGGAGTAATTTAATTTCTGACACTGTCCATATTTAGTCATAAGTTGTTTTAATACATTTAATGGAGTTACTTTTACAATATGAAATAATTAAAATATTCATTATTATGTGTCTGCCTAACATAACTTTAGGTCAAATTTCAACAATCAAAGGACGTTTTCTGTAGTCTGATCATTGTATCTAAAGTTAAATAGTAGAGTTCTTCCTAAATATCATGGAGTTACCTTATTATTTCTGAATTCATAATATTCATAAATTTAAGCATAATGTTTGAAAATCCTTTAATAAAATATGATTGTTTCTTTATTTCCCACAAATATATAGAATATCTTGTACATAAAGATGATTACTTACAGTTTTACGTATTTACATGGATGTGTGTATTCCATCACCATGCTAATATTTATTGTATCCTTATCCTTTACATTCAACAGCTGCACTCAAATTCATGCTAGTCTAAATCAATAGCATTTAATTTTCCAGTGGAATCTTTATATATTGCTCCAGTTTTCCATCCCCATAAATACCACACCCTTACAGTATTCGTTTTAGACAATGATCATTTAGTACTCAAAAACTGAAATTACCCACTTTCTAATATTCACTCACATTGTTTTAACAAAATTAAATTTCATGGTATTTGATTTTATTATTTAAATTGCTTTTCTGAATTCAACAGTTTCTTTTTAAGAATTCTAGGAATAATGAATAAAATGATATAAGTAAATCACAAACAAAAAATTTATTAGTAAATCATGAACAAATATTAATTTAAAAGGGAAAGGCAAACTAATTTCTCAATTTTAAGAGCATTTTAGGATTTTCAAATCATCTTTGTCAGAATCAACTAACTATAGATGCATGTATGTATAACTAGATGCTATACCATAGATCTTTGTGTTTGTTTTTGTGCCAGTACCATGCTGTTCTTCCTATCATGGCTCTAGAGTATTGTCTGAAATCATGTGTGGTAATATTTCCTTAAGGATTGATTTGTTCAGGATTGCTTTGGCTGTTTTTAATCCTTTGTGCCTCCATATTAAATATTTGGATTGGTTTTCTATATCTTTGAAGAATGCCATTGTGATTTTTGTTAGAATTTCATTGAATCTGTAGATTGCATTTCATAAAATGGATATTTTCAAACGATTACATATTCCAGTTCATGAGCATGGACAGATATATTTCCATCTTCTAACTTTTCCTAGATTTCCTTATTTGGATTCAACATTATCATTGTAGAAGTCTTTTGCTTTCCTTTTTTGGTTTACTGTCAAAAATTTTATTAATTTATATTGGTGGATATTTTGAATGTAATTATTTCTCTGATTACTTTTCACTATGTCTACTTCTCTCAAAATATCAAAATATCTCAAAATATCAGACTGCATTTAGACTCCAAACAAAAATAATAGCAGAAGTAAACACCTGGTTGTGCAATAATAATTTTTAAAGAAGTTGAATCTCTAATTCAAATCTTTAAGAATTTTGATCCATTTCCACTCTAGTAATTTTCAAGTTGAGTAACTGAATCCACTGTGAAAAAAAATGCTTGTGTTATGAAAAGAAACTCCTTTGATGAGTGCGGTGAGGCACACCTGCCAATAAATATAAGGATATATATTTAGACTATGGTGAGAAATCACATTGGTCTAGGGAAGTGACAGTAATATGGAGACTATTACAAGTTCCTCAAATGCTCAAATTCAGAGAATAAGTGATTCTGAGCTGTGTAGCTGCCTCCTTTGAACCTTAGAGACAAATGGTACCCAGTGAACTGTGTTAGACTCAGAAGATAATCAGGAATGCCAAGTTCCTTAGAGGCAACAGCCCCACCTGTGTTCAGTCTTGCCCCCACAGCTGCAAAAGGCAATACTGAGTCTGGCTGAAGCGACCAGCTTATACCCTGTGCCTCATCTGGTAGGGTCAAAGTAACCAATATCTATTCATGCTGGGATGGCCTGGAGAGATAGTGCAGCCATCATGGGCTAATACTAAACTCTTGCTTTTTGCATGTATGCATAAATATATGTGTGGGGACCCCGCACGGTCACCAGATGGAAGGGGAAAGACAGGTGTGCAGTCTGCCCCACCTAGCAACCTCCCATGTCCTGGAGACACTCAGACAGACAGGGAGTCAGTCACAGCAGATCTCATTTATTGCAAGCACTACAGCAGCTTATAAAGGCAAAGACCACAAGGGAACACCCACAGCACAAAACCAGCAGCCAATCATATTAAAGGTCAAATAGCTAGAGCCAATCAGAAAAGTTTCAAAACAAGCCTGGCTGCACCTACCTTGCTTTCTTTAGCCCCCTCTTGTTTACTTAGGACTACCTGGCCTGTCTACCTTACTTGTTTTAGGTACTGTCTTGTTTACTTAAGACAAGCTGATAAGGGCCCCTCAGGTGTAAACAAACCTGACCAGTCTACCTTACTTCCTTTAGGTGCCATCTTTAGGGTGTTTTTGCCTCTCATTCCCCTTCATATATGCATTAAGGAGGTCTGTTATGTATTCTTATCCTTGGGCAATCTGCCACAGCCTTGAGCAATTCTAGCTGCACTGGGAAAATAGAAGTAAAATTTCTGTGTGTTTTGCATTGCTTTTGTATTAATCATGTGTGAGCTTTTATGAATTATTTATACTGAGATACCCTAATAAATGCTGGTCACGGTGTTGCAATAGGTACTCCTGAGCAGCATAGTCCAGAATCTCCTGGTCTTGGTGAATCTCCTGAGTCTCAACTTCAATTCCTGGCCACCAGTCACATCCCTGCATCAACAGAGGTGTCCAGACCTAATTGATAACCACCATGATGCAACCTCTACACCTAAGACTTAGGAAAACTCTTTGAAGAAGGGTAAGATAAAAATGTAAGGGGCCGGAGGGGCAAGAAACCTGCTGCTAGTTAACATATTCTGGATATCATAGGGAAGTTGTACTAATGAAATTGTCACAGTATAACATTCTAACAATATCTTCATGATGAAAAAGCAAGTTGACATGCCAAGGTGAAAGGGAAAAATTTACATGGGGTCCTGACTCAAGATGAGGAGCTATAAGCAATCAAAGGATGTTGAGGGAAGGAGAAACATTTTCTCCAAAGTCTAGCTCCCTGAGAATTTATATAATACCAAGTGGGCATTCCTAAAGAGAGGTACACATGAGAACCACTAAAAGGTCTCAATGACATATATATATTATATATGAGATATAGAGATATATATATATGCATGTATCTATAAATGTATGCATATTCTACAATAGTCAAAAAGGAGGATAAGACATTGATAGCATGTGAAGGAACATGGGATGATTTCCAGGAAGAAGAGGAGGGATGGAAGTAATCCATTCCAATACTTTACTCATGTGAAATTCTAGAAAAATAAATACAGAAATATAGAATGTATAATGTAAAGATCAATCAGAAATCTAATTGTTTTACAGTATGGAAAGTAATCTAGGCAGACTTTATAATTCCCATCCTTTGTCATTAATGTTCAAATTAAAGAAGAAGAGAGTATTGAAAACAACAGAAAAAAAAAAATGTCCCAGAGAGAGTTGCAGGGAGATATGGCAGATCAGAATCATCAGAAGGTCAGAAGGAGCTCTACTGGTGAAGAATGGGAAATAACAAACCACTCTTTTTTGATCAATGGAAAAGGTGAAAAGATAAAAACAGAGATTGTCCTCTGACCTTCACATGCCCTCTCATAGACACCTGCAAGCAGACACACACACAGACCTTCAAACACATTGAAGACTCCCTGAAATATTCTTTCCTTAATTCTGAAGAATCACATTAAAACTGAATTAAATAGTAGAATTCTTTACCTCAGATGAGATATGACATATTACTAATATATTAATTTTATATATTACAATAATAGTTTGTGGTTTATTTTAAGATTATGTTAGATTATATTTTCCTTAGTTATTTTATTTGGGAAAATTTTACTTATATTTGTGCTATGTTTTTTTAATAAATAAAATTATTTTAATAATATTTATGGGCATCCATATTCATATATATTCTTAGCATCTCTAGTGGCATTCTTCATTTCTTTTTTTTTAACTTGATTATTTTTAATGTTTGTACAGTTGAACTTTTCTCAATTATAGAAATTTTAGAAATGGATTGCAGTTTGTCAATTAGACATAAAAATAATGAAGCACTGGGCTTTTGTAAACTACCACTGTTTAATGAAAACATTCCATAAACCAAAATATAAAAGAAACAGCAATTTAACCAGTCTTCCTGTTCAGGGAGATCTTGGAGAGCCACTAATGGGACTTCAGCCAGTCTATGAAGAGGAAAGTCTGCTCATCCTTCAGAAAAGGAAGTCTGGTCTAGCAAGACCTGATTTTGTCCTCATGTGGATGGAACTGGTGGATGAGGAGCTGAGAGAAGCAAGGGGCTCCCATCCCCCCCCCAAAAAAAAATCAGAGAGACCCCTGAGGACCAGATCCTCAACTGACTTCAACAAAACAAAACCTTGGTTAATCTGGACTACCTGTATGGCCTTAAGAATCCAGAAGGAAAGTACAACCAGAAATAAATAAGACCAGAGAAACTGTAATGCAGACACAAAACTTGAGATCTTAGTAAAAAGACAAAAAGAAAAAAAAAAGAGAGAGAGAGCACAGTTGTTTGGCCTGTCAACAATTATTACAGGCAGGCACACATGCTCTGTAGGTGGTACAGGTTTTTTTTTTTTTTTTTTTTTTTTTTGGTCTTTTCGAGACAGGGTCTCCCTTTAGCCCCAGCTGTCCTGGAACTCACCTTGTAGACCAGGCTGGCCTTGAACTCACAAAGATCCACCTGTCTCTGCCTCCCAAGTGCTAGAATTAAAGGCGTGCGCCACCACGCCCGGCTGCTACAAGTTTTTTAAAACTCTGTTAATTGAAGAAGGAAAAATTGAAGTTCTAAGTTTGAAAATAATGTGACCGATCAAAGAGCCAGAAACCTATTAAGAATGCTCAGTGCTCTTTCAGATGACCAGAGTTTGTTTCCCGAACCCATATTGAGTCACAGCTGCCTGTAACTCCTGCTCCAAGAAATGCTGTACCTCTTCTGGCCTCCCTGGGAACCTACACATTTGTGTACATACTTGAATGCAGGAATATCAAATATACATAATGTTCTAGTTTGTCTTCCATTGCTGTGACAAAACACTCTGACCAACACTAACTTGGGGAGGAAAGGGTTTATTCAGCTCACATTTCCTGGGTCAGAGTTTTCAGGGAGCCCAAGGCAGGAACTCAGGGCAGGAACCTGGAGGCAGGAGCTGAAGCACAGGTCATGGAGGAATGCTGTTCACTGGCTTGCTCCCCTGGCTCATGCCCAGCTTGCTTTCTTATACTGTACACAACAACCTGCCCAAGGTGGCCCACTCATTGTGGGCTGGGCCCTCCCACACTGCTTGACAATCAAGACAATACTCCACAGATGTGGCCACAGGCCAATCCAATGGAGCCAATTCCCCAATTGAGGCTCCCTAAACCCATGTGTGTCAAGTTGACACTAAAGCTATCCAGCACACATAATACATGTTAAAATACATAATGCAACACAGTACATGTTAAAATATATAATGCAAACTAAAATAAATATTTTTAAAAAGTTATTAACTATAGTGCCCTAAAAAGAAAGAAAAGAAACCTACAATAATGAGGTTTTTTTCTCATTGTGTTGTCTGTTTCTTTACTTCTTTATTTGATGTTATCATGTATAATATCGTTCACTTGCAAGATGAAGGTGTCATATCAAGGTAAATAGTTTATTTAGATTTTATTATTAATAATACTGCTGTATCAAATGGTAACAACCATACTTGCTTAAAATCATATAGTTCAGAAAGCAAAAAAATCACATAGGCTCAGAAAGCAAACCTGGTGACATGGGTCCTCATTTTAGAATCCCAGAAGAGGGAATTGAATCCTCTGATATTGACAACTGTGTCATTGGCCATCAACTTGTACACACACACGCACACACAGACACACACAAACACAATATCTATCTATCTATCTATCATCTATCTATCTATCATCTATCTATCATCTATAATCTATCATCTATCTATCTATCTATCTATCTATCTATCTATCTATCTATATATATATTTGCATCTCCATCAATATACACAAACTAATAATATAGAAATTAATTAAACATTACAACTTCAAGGTATCAAGGGATTATCTATATATTTTTAATTATTTTTAAATTGAGATTTTGTAGCAGTTGCTAATCAAATAAAACTCATTCCTCCATCCATTTCCCCACATATCACCCCCTGCACCCTGCCTGACCTCATACATCCCACAAGACACATTAAGTGTAATCGTGTCAAACATTTGTATCCAGATATCCTTCAGTACATGTTCATCCACTGGAGTCTTGTCAGTCTATCTACTGATCATAAGTGAGATCTACTCTCCTTCACCGTGTAGTAATCAGGCTCCAACAGTTCCCTGGCTGGGACAAGCCTACTGCCAATTTCCCTGTCTCTGCTCTGGGCTTTTTTTCTGATTAAGTTGTCATGGGTCTTGTGCCACTATTGCCACAAATTCACATATGCAAGCTTCCAGTGGCCTGAAACCTCTAGAGCTTCCCTATGTTTATGAGCCAGCCCTGGTTCTTACAATCTTTTTGCCCTCTAGTGCAATGGTCCCTGTGCCATGGCTGGATGAGGTTGAATATAGGAATCCTATTTGAGACATACACTCTACAGTCTTTTATTTTCCAAAACTTACCCACTTATGACATTCTGTGTGCACTATGACAGAGAGTGTTTTCTCTAGGATCTGTGACATTTCCAGCCATGTATATTTGGTTGCGATTACAGTGCCACCCATGAGTTTACTCCCATTGAGAGGGCTTTAATTCTGATTAGATAGCTGTTGATTACCCTAGATAATAATGTCACTACTGCCCCAATATGGCTATTTTGCTGTATCTGTGGGCATGATTATTAGGCTTTAGGACTGTGTTGGACCACTGATTGATTTTTCTCCCTTAGTAGCTTGAATCAACATATATATATATATATATAAAGTATATATATATATATATGATAGGTGGTGAGTTTCAGTCTTCCAGAGCTTATGGCAATATGAAGATCATTTGTGATATAGCCACAGACTAAGTTTGGGAATTTGAGAGAAACTGCATCTAGGGCAGATAAGATAAAAAGGAATAATCATGGTCATTAGGTCTACTTTGACTTTTTGATTTAAAAGAAATTAATAAGAGAAGTGCAAAAAAATTCTTTTTAATAAAATATTTTATTGATGTTTTGTGTATTTCATATAGCATTTTCAGTCCAATTTAGACACATTTCCTTTTTCATGTCCCCCACCCTACTCCATTTCATGCATTCTGCCGTACATGTCTTGCATATTTTTTTTCAGTCTTTTTAAAGTTTTTCTCTGGAGAGGTTTATTGTTTGGGCAGAATTTAATTGTTTCAGCCAGTTCTTTGACCCAGTTTTTTTGTCATTGCTGTTCCCTCCCATTTGTAATGCCCTAAAGTATGCCTATATATACATCACATATACCAAAATTATGATCTCTGAAAATAAATTATATGTTAATTACAAAATATGTTTAGGAGTTCATATTTTCACTTTAATTTTAATTACTCCAAAATATGAATACATACTCTCCACCCGTATACCACAATTACAAAGTCTAGAAATGAGTGGAAAGTTAACTCTAGAGCTCATTAAGGGATTCACATTATAACAGCACAGCTGCCCTCAGATAAAACGAAATATAACATTAACTTTGTTTAGCTTGCCTTTCAACTAGGCATTTGGTGCTAGCATCAACAAATGAGGGAAACCATTTGTCATTTTTTTGTTTGTTTTTCTTGGATTGTGTTACTTCACTTAACATAATAGCTTCTATCCATTTACCTGCAAAGTTCATGATATCATCTTTCTTTACCTTACCACTGCATAGAGTTCCATTGTGTAGATGTATCACATTTTCTCTATTCACTCCTTGGTTGAGGGACATGGGTTGCTATTATGAAGAGAGCTGCAACAAACAGAGGTGTGCATGCACTCTGATAGGATGTGTCCTTTTATCATAAGTTGTGACTAATAGGGCTAGTTATATGCAACTGTAGTGCAGCATTTGCAAAGCATTCAAGGATTAGTGTTTTATCTCTAGATCACCAAACAAAATAAAGGAAGAAAAGAAAGAGGGAGAGAAAGAAAAAGAGGAAGGTTAAATAAGTGAAATATAATAATATGCTTTGTTTCTGGGAGGTAATAGATAACAGATACTAAAAATACTAATATAGAAGAAAAACAAACTAATCAGAAAAGATTCCCCTGAATGAGGAAATTAGAATGGGGCTAAAATCAGAACAGTAAATTCAAAAGAAAAGGTTTATGTGAGGAGGTTAGATGAGTGGACAAGAATACACAAAACATTCATTAAATCTTTGTAATTTTCAGTATATAGTTTTGTTATGCCATGGTAAAATGCATTGGTAAGTATTTTAGTTTTCATACATACTGTAAATAGCATATTATTTTCTTGAATTGATTTTAGTATCTTGCCAGTTTATAGAAATCCTGCTGAATTTTTGCAATTTTGTGTTATGATATACCTTTGTCCTATAGATGTCATTGCTTATAGTATCTATTTCTGGTTTCAGAGTCACAGTAATGATGATATTTTGGAGTTACTAAATTTTCTATCCTTTTAAATTTTTTGAAAGAGCTCAAAAGTAATTTTTTTTTCCTTAAACACTCAGTGTTTTAACAATGAAGCCATAAAGTCTGGGGGATTTCTTAAATTGAAGACCTTATACCGCCCATTCAATGTGTTGCCTGCCTTTGGAAAACATATCAGTGCAGAAAAGAATAGGTAGAAAATAGCTGTATGCTCTTATAATTTCTAAAACATTTATTAGTGGTGATTTGAAGAGTAAAATTGCTAAATAACGCAACTCCTCCTCTCTTATCTATGAGCAGGAGATAGAGAAATCAATTTTGCACTTTGAAAAAGTGTGCATGGAAGGAAACTGGGAGGAGATAAACCTATAGATATAAGTGCAAAATTGAAATTAAATAAACAGAAATATGAATTTGAAGCATTTAAAGTACTGATCAATTGATAAATTATTTACGATAACAGGTTTACCCTTATAAATGTCCTTTTATGGTCTTAAGGCACTATTACCTAACAAAGGCATAAGGGATTATATTAATTTAATTTAATTTAATTTAAATAATTCTATTCATGTGTATATTTTATTGAGTTTTGTGCATTGAAATATTTTTTGGTCTTTTTGATAGAGGGTCTCCCATTGGTCCCAGCTGGCCTGGAGTTTGCTATGTAGGCCAAGCTAGCCTTGAATTTACAGAGATTTGCCTGCCTCTGCCTTCTGAGTGCTTGGATTAAAGGCTTGCATCACCAAGCCTGGCCACCACCATGCCCCACCACATTTAAATACTTTATGTAGGGGCTGGAGAGATAGCTCAGAGGTTAAGAGCACTGAATGTTTTTGCAGAGGACCGGAGTTCGATTCCTAGCACCCACTTGGCAGCTAAGAACCGTCTTTTACTCCAGTTCCAGGGCAATCTGATGCCCTCTTCTGACCTCCGTGGCATGCAGGACACGGGTGCACTGACCTACATGCAGACAGTACACTCATACACATAAAAATAAATAAATAAAATAAATAAATAAATACTTTATGTAAATAATATCTCATTAAAACAGGAAAAAGTCTGCCACTTCTGGAATCAGTATATCTGAATAAAACCCAAATACACTTCTTTCAATTCTACCCTGAAAATTATAAAAAGTTTAGAAAAAAATATGTCAATCATTTGTACATGTTGTGAGTAATTAGCAAGTGGGTAGAAAATTCTAGCATGGGTGGCAGAAGTATAGCATTATCATTATAAAATATGTCCTGTGGACATCTAATTCTACATCTCATTCTCTTAATCAGAAACATAGAAATGATAACATTAGCTAATCACCACGTGGTTTGAAAATTAAATAATGCAGCACATTGAACACTTACACCCTTTCTTTGCTCATTGAAAACCTATACCAAGAGCAGCTTTTGAATTTCTGAGAAAAAATCATTTAAAATTATGAAGATTACATGGAATCTGTCTATTGATTTTTGTGTAATAGCCGCTTTCAAAACATTATTCTATCTAATCTGAGAACAAGAGAGATCATTCTGGTATCTTCATTTTTTTCAGCATCTAAAGCTTTCACCTCACAATCTTTTACTTCCTTAGTTTAGTTTATTCCAATATATTTTAAGGCTGTGTATATCATTTTTTAATGTAATATTTTATTGATGTTTTGTGTATTTCAGACATAATTTTTCAGCTCAATTTAGACATATTCCCTTTTACTTACCTTCCTCCCAAACTACCCCAGTTTATGAATTCTGCCCTACATATCCTTCATCTATTAAAGTTTTTCTCTGCAAATATTTATTGTTTTGGGCAGAATTTAACTATATCAGTCCATTCTTTGATCCAGAGGCAGGCGGATCTCTGTTGACTTCAAGGCCAGCCTGATCTACATTGTGAGTTCCAGGCCAGCTGGGGCTATAGGGAGACCCTGTCTCAAAAAGACCCCCCCCCCAAATTAGATGTGTGAACCTATAGAAATTAACATATGCTAGAATTTTTCACAGAAATTATTTTAGCTGTTCAGATATGGCTCCTATCTACCTGGGTAGATGATTCTGAACTTCCTTGGAAAAGAGACAGAGACACAGACACAGAGAGAGACAGAAACTCAGTCTAGATGAGTTACCTAAAATCATGCTTATTCTTCTTTTTTTTAAGTTAAAAAGTGTCTATTACATTTATTTATTTATTTATTTATTTATTTATTTATTTATTTATTTTTGATGGAAAACCAAGACTTTTTTCAGAAAAAAGTAAATCTGCATGCTGGGGTGGGAAGGAAAAGGCTCCAACCCTGATAACTTGGCTCACAGTCCTTTTATACAGGATCTAGGGGAATTTTAGTGGGGTTTGGGTAACTTCTAGCCTTATTGGATAATAGTAGGGTTACAGCTCATGGTTAGGTCAGCCCACCTGCCTCCACATACCAAAGGTTATCTTTAGACAAAGTCCTGCAACTGGAACGAGAAAATGTTGAGTCAGTCCACCTACCCTCACATACCAACAGTTATCTTAAACAAGTTTAAATTTTGTTAGCTGTTCTTGAGGCCTCAAGCAACTGACATTGAGTAATTGAATGCCCCCCCCATTGGGCAGGTTCCGGTAATTGCTTAAAATGGTGGCTATACTCAAAATGGAGTCATTGTGGACCTCTTTTACATTCCTCCCTCTAGTGGTACACTGGGAAGCTAAAGAATGAGCTATCAAGAAATATTATCATTGAACCCTGGCATGATGGCACACACCTTTAAATGGGATTAAAGTAATGGGTTACTTGGGAGACAGAGGTAGGCAGCTATGTGTGAGAATGAGGCCGGCCTGATCTACATATGAAGTTCTAGGCCAGCTAAAGAGAGAGCCTGTTTCAAAAGCACCATATATAATATACATATATAATTCAGTATTTTCGTCACAAATTAATACCTGTTAGTATTATACAGTATAACACACATCTGAAAGAATGAGTATTTTTTAAAGATTTTTGCTTTTTTAAATTTTTTAAAATTTATTTTCATATGTGTATGAATGTACTGTTTGCATGCAGGTTTGTGCACCCGTGTCGTGCAATGCCATGGAGGTCAAAAGAGGGCATCAGATTGCCCTGGAACTGGAGTAAAAGACAGTTCTCAGCCACCATGTGGGTGCTGGGAATCGAACCCAGGTCCTCTGCAAGAGCAGTCGGTGCTCTTAACCACTGAGCCATCTCTCCAGCCCCAGAGAATGAGTATGGTTTTATGTTTGCCATCTTAAAATGTATAAATAGAGTACTGGAGATTTTCGTGAACTTTCTAGATAATGGATTATTAGTGTAACTTACATGTTATGTACATTAAATGTTTTTAAAGAAAAAAATAGATTGACATTATAACATCACAGTTGCTTTCTACTCGAAAGAAATATAACAATAATATTGTTCAGCTTAAATTTCAATTGGAAGATTTGATACTAGCATCCGCAAATGAAGGAAACCATTCCCTGTTTGTTTTGTTTTTTGAACTGTGTTGCTTCACTTAGCATAATGGTGGTCCATCCATTTATTTACCTGTGAAGTTCATGGTGTCCTCTTTCTTTACCACTGCATAGAACTCCAGTGTAGATGGTAGAAATACCATATTTGTATTTTTATTATCCACTTGTCTGTTGAGGGGCAATAAACATAGATGTGCATGTATCTTTGCAGTGGGATGAGTCTTGTGGATATATACCCAGGAGTGATATGGGTGGGTCAGGTGTTAGGCTTATTTTGAGTCTTTTAAGTGTTCTCCACACTGCTTTCCACAGTGGTTGTATGAGTTTACATTCCTCAGGGTTGCCTTAGATATTGTGGGTCTTTTGTTTTTCCATAAGGATTTTTTTCCAAGTCTGTGGAGAAACTCATGGGGATTTTAATTGGGATTGCATTAAATCTGTACATTAATTTGGGTAGAATAGACATTTTTACTATATTAATTTTTCCTATCCATGAGCATGGAGGTTTTTCCATCTTTTGACGTTATCTTCAATCTCCTTCTTCAGGGGTTTAAAATTTTTGTTTTAGAGATCTTCAGTGTCTTCAGTTAGGTTTGTTCCCAGGTATTTTATTTTTTGAGGCTACGGTGAGTAGGAAGGTCTCCTTATATTCCCTCTCCAAGTTGCTTGTTGTTGAAGTAAAGAAACACTACTGGTTTTTGTAGAATAATTTTGTATCCTGACACTTTACTGAAACACCTAATTGTATCTAGGAGTTTTCTTGTGGAGTTTTGAGCATCCTTTAGGTAAACTATCATATTGTCTACAAACATGGATAGCTTGACTTTCTCTTTTCCACTTAGTACTGCTTTAATTTCCCTTTCTTTCCTTATTACCTTAGCAAGCATTTCAAGCACTATGTTGAAGAAAAGTGGTGATAGGGGCAGCTTTGCTGGGTTTCTGGCTTTAAGAGGAATGCTTCTAATTTTTTGTCCATTTAGTATGATGGTGGCTGTCACTTTGATTGTATTTAAGAATGCCCCTTTCAGTGCAATTCCCTCTAGAATTGTATACATGAGGGGATGCTGCATCTTGTCAAATGTTTCTTCTGCATCAATTGGGATGAGTGTGTGTTTTTTGTCTTTCAGTCCATTTATGTGTCTTATGATATTTATTGATTTATGTGTGTTGAACTATCCCTGCATCTCTGGTATGAATCCCACTTGATCATGCTGGAAGATCTTTTGGATGTGGGTCTGTATTCGATTTGCAAGTATTTTGTTGAGAATTTTTGCATCTAGGACTTTAAGCATGAAGGGATACTGGATTTTGTCAAAGGCTTTTTCTGTGTCAATTGAGATGATGGTGTGGTTTTTGTCTTTCAGTCCATTTATATGCTTGATGATATTTATTGATTTTCGTATGTTGAACCATCTCTGCATCTCTGGTATGAATCCAACTTGGTCATGATGGATGATCTTCTTGATGTGGGTCTGTATGAGATTTGCTAGTATCCTGTTTAGAATTTTGGCATCTGTGTTCATGAGTGCGATGGGTCTATAGTTCTCCGTTTTGGTTGTATCTTTGCCTGGTTTTGGTAATAGAGTGATGCTGGCTTCATAGAAGGAATTTGGGAGAACTCCCTCCGTTTGTATCCTTCTGAACAATTTGAGTAATAATGGTTGTAAGTGTTTTTGAAATGTTTTATAAAATTCTGCCATGAAACTGTCTGGGCCTGGGTTTTTTTTTAGTTGGGAGGTTTCTTATTACATCTTCAATTTCTTCATATGTTATGGGTCTGTTTATGCTGTTGATCTCTTCTTGGTTGAGCATTGGTGATTCCCAGAATTTCAGATATTCATCCACTTCTAGGTTTTCAAACTTGGTAGAGTATAGGGTTTTGAAGTATTCCTGCATGATTTTCTGGATCTTTTCATTGTCTGTTGTGATATTTCCCTTTTCATCATAGATTCTATTGATTTTGAGTTGTTCCTTCTTTCTTTTGGTTAACTGGGCTACAGGTCTGTCTATCTTGTTTATTCTCTCAAAGAACCAATTTTGGATTCATTGTTTTTTTGTATTGCTTTCTTTGTTTCTATTTCATGGATTTCTGCTCTGATTCTTGTTATTTCCTCCTGTCTGTTGTGTTTAGGGTTCATCTGTTCTTGCCTCTCAAGTGCTTTTAGCTGCAGTGTTAGATCGTTCACTCGTGCTCCCTCTGTTTTTCTAATGTAGGCACCCAGGACTATAAACTTACCTCTTAGGACTGTTTTTAAAGTATTCCATTGGTTTTGTTGTGTTTTATTATCAATGTCATTCAGTTCCAGGAATGCTTTTATTTCTTTCTTTATCTCTTCTTTGACCCATTCATTATTCAAGAGTGTGTTGTTTAGCTTCTATGTGTTTTTGTAGATTGTAGGGCTTATCCTGGTGTTGATGTTGAGGTGTATTGTACTGTGGTCTGATAGAATGCATGAAATTATTGCAATCTTTTTGTATTTGTGGAGGTTTCTTCTGTGTCCTAGTATGTGGTCAATTTTGGAGAATGTTCCATGGGGTGCTGAGTAGAAAGTGTATTCTTTGGTATTAGGGTGGAATATTTGGTAGATATCTGTGAGGTCCATTTGGTGTATACTTTCGTTCAGTTCAGATGTCTCTCTGTTTATTCTTTGTCCTATTGACCTGTCCAAAGTGTTCAGTGGGTTTTGAAGTCCCCTACTATGAGTGTACTGGGGCTTAATCTGTGCCTTGTGGTCCTTTAAAATTGTATTTATAAATTTTGGTGCATCAGAATTTGGTGCATACATATTCATAATTGTGAAATCTTCTTGGTGAATTGTTTCTTTGATAAAAATATAATGGCCTTTTTTGTCTCTTCTGATTTCTTTTACGTTGAATTCTATTTCATCTGACATTAAAATAGCAACACCTGCTTTCTTTTTGATACCATTTGCTTGGAATATTTTTTCCCATCCTTTCACTTTAAGGTGGTGCCTATTCTTGAAGGTAAGATGTGTTTCTTGTAGACAGCATATCAATGAGTTCCGTTTCATAATCCAATCTCCCAGTGTATGTCTTTTGATTGGGGAGTTTAGTCCATTTATATTTAAGGTTATGACTGATAGGTTTGTGTTGCTTCCTTTCACCTTATTATCTGTTTTTGGTTTTGGTTTAGGTTTCTACTTTTGCAGTTATGCTTTTATTGATTTCTTTTTCTAGGTAGGTGCCTGGAAATGGTTGCTCCTTTCTTCTGTCCTTTGAATTGCTTCAAGTATTCTCTGAAGGGCTGGTTTTCCAGACATGTATTCTTTCATCTTGTTTATGTCATGGAAGATTTTTCTCTCTCCAACTGTAATTGACATTTTTGCTGGGTATAGTAACCTGGGTTGGCATCTTTAGTCCTTTAACACTGGGAATGTTTTGCTCCAGGTTCTTCTTGCTTTCATCGTTTGCACTGAGAAGTCAGTTGTAATTCTGATAGGTCTCCCCTTATAGGTAACTTGTTCTTCTCTTGTGGCTTTTAGACTTTTGTCTTTGTTTTGGGCATCTAGCATTTTAACTATGACATGGAGTGGAGAGTTTATTTTCTGATCTTGTCTGTTTGGAGTTCTATGTGCTTCTCGTATTTTTATTAGCTTGTAATTTTTTAGTTTGGGGAAATTTTCATCTATTATTCTGGTGAAGATCTCACCAATACCATTCTCTTGAGATTCTTCTATTTCCTCTATTCCTATGATGCGGAGGCTTGATCTTTTCATAATGTCCCACAGTTCCTGGTTGTTCCACTTTTGTGGTTTTTTTTTTTTTTTTTTTGAATTTTTCATAATCTTTACTTGAAGTTTTTAGTTGTTCTGTGTTATCTTCCAGGTCTTATATTCTTTGTTCTGCTTCCTCCATTCTGATTCTGAGGCTTTTTCCATTCCTTTCTTCTTGATTGGATGAGTGTTTGATTTCCTTTTTCATTTCCTCTTCTAATTTCTTTAGTATTTCCACTTCCTTTTGGAGCTTCTCAATCTCATCCTGCAGCTCTTTGCTTTGCTGATTGGTTTCCTTATCTTTTTCAACATGGGATCTTTTCAGTGTTTCCACTCCCTTCCAGAGTTTGTCATTTTCTCTCTCTAAGTCCTTCTTGAGTTTTTTATTCTTTTCTTAATTCTTTGATTTTCTCTTTATAATCTTGTACTTCTTTAAGTATGTTCACAATTGTACTTCTGATATCTGTGTCCTGGGCCATCCCCAGGGGGATCCCACTATAGGAATCATCCACAGGTTTGGTAGAGCTCGGTGAGGAATTATCCTGCACCTTTCCCATGTTGTCTCTTCTTTGCGTCCCTGGCATATGGGTTTCTCTTTGCTTGTATTCCAATGTGGATCCCAAATGTCTCTTCAATGTGTTGAAGGCTTCCTTTGCTTGCCTCCTTCAGATGCCTGTGCTACAGGTGGTCTTGGGAAATCCCCGATCTGTGCTGCTCTCTTATTTAGAAAGTCTTTTCCTAATTCTATGTCTCATAGGTTATTACGTGATGAGAGGTAGTGGTTTAATTTTATTTTTCTACAAGTGGTGATCCAGTTTTGCCAACAACATGTGCTGAAGATGCTGTCTTTCTTCCATTGAGTCTTGTTTTCCCCTTTGTCAAATATGAAGTGGCTGAAATTCATTTGTTCACATTTAGATCTTCAATTTTGTTCCATTGTTCTATGGATCTGTGTTGTGTCATTACTAGGCTGTTTTTTATGATTATATACCTGTAATATAATTTGAAGTCTGGTATAGTAATCCCACACTTCATTGCTCTTTTTGCTCAGGGTTGCTTTGGCTATTTGGGGTCTTTTGTTTTTCCATATGAATTTTAGGATTTTTTTTCTAAGTCTATGAAGAAACTATGAGGATTTTAATGGAGAGTGTATTGAATCTGTATATTACTTTGAGTAGGATGGTCATTTTTACTATATGAATTCTTCCAATCCATGAGTATGGGAGGTCCTTCCATATTCTGGTGTCTTGTTCAATCTCCTTTTTCAAAGGTTTAAAATTTTCACTGTAGAGTTCTCTAGTGTCTGTGTTCAGCTGTGGTCTGAGATTTTTTTTTTTTTTTTTTTTTTTTTTTTTTTTTTTTTTTTTTTGGTTATTTTGAATGGGAAGGTCTCTGTGCTGGATAGCTTTACTGTCAACTGGACACGCCTGGGTTGAGGGAGCCTCAACTGGGGAATTGGCTCCATTGGACTGGCCTGCGGGCACATTTGTGGAGTATTGTGTTGATCGTTGAGCAATGTGGGAGCACCCAGCCCACTACGGGTGGTGCCACACTGGGCAGGTTGCTGTGTATTGTATAAGAGGGCAGGCTGGGCATGGGCCAGGGGAGCAAGCCAGTAAGCAGCACTCCTCCATGGCCTGTGCTTCAGCTCCTACCTCCAAGTTCCTGCCCAGAGTTCCTGCCTTGGGCTTCCTGAGTGAAGAACTGTGACCCAGGAGATGTGAGCTGAATAAACCCTTTCCTCCCCAATTTGGTGTCGGTCAGAGTGTTTTGTCACAGCAATTGAAGACAAACTCGAACAAAAATTTGTACCAGAGAGTGGGATATTGCTGTGACAGGCCTGACCTTGGTATTTTGGGGAAGAATTGTGAAAGAGTTTGGAACTTTGGGCTAGAAAAATCATTGAATGCCTAAAGATCGTTGCTCTGGATCTTGGAACAGTTTTGCTGAAAGATGATGGAGGCCTGGCTTGTGAAGTTTCTAGTTTCAAAGGGAAGCAGAGATCATCAGGACTGTTTAATCTATGGGCTCTGGTCATCTGGGGCTGAAGAATTAGCTGTAAGTAACAAGAGCTCAGAACCTGAAGTGAACCCTTTGCTTTACTGGGACAAGTGGTGCTGGTTAGCTGGGGCTGAAAAATCAGCTGTCAGTAACAAGAGACCAGCATCAGTGTGGTGAAATCTTCTGGGAAGAATTTCTTCAGGGTCAGTACACAGAGCTATATTCCAGAAAGGGCCTGAGCCTCCATATCAAGCCAGAAGCAGGACTTGGTAGTGTGTAAGAGTCTCCTATGTCTGGTGTTGAAATTTGAGGGGGGTCACAGAGAGAAGCCGAGGCTTGGCACTGTGATAGGTCAGGAAAGACCATTGGTGGAAGTACACCTCAGTTGCAGTGAAGACCCCAGCTTTTTGTAGATGTCAGGACCATGGGATGACCACCAAGAGCAGCAGTAGGTGTGGAATGGAGTCAACCAGGGCATGTGAGATGAGCTGTGTGTTCCACGGATGGCAGAGTCAGAGAAAGGGAGCTGCCAAAACCCTTTGGAGCCCAGAAGATTGTGAGTGAATCCCAGGTGTCCAGCCTTGAGCTACTTTTCTGGATTTAGGTTTTGTTTGAGTGTGTCTGATTCTTCCCTTTGAAATAAGACAGTATTGTCTTTGGATTTTACAACAACCTACAGTTAAGAGACTTTTAACAGACTGTGAACTTTTAAGTGTTTGGACATTTTAAGGACTGTGAGGCTTTTAAGGTTCTACTGTCTTAGGTTGTGATTAATGTTCACATCATACCTTGGGGATGAGAAATGGAAAGGTGGTGGTTTAATAGTGATATGTTTTGTGGTTCAAGTTGACAAGGGGTCAATTTTTCTGGATAGCTTTAGTGTCAACTTGACACACCTGGGTTGAGGGAGCCTCAATTGAGGAATTGACTCCATTGGACTGGCCTGTGGGCACATCTGTGGAGTATTGTCTTGATTGTTGATCAATGTGGGAGGGCCCAGCCCACTATGGTTGGTGCCACCCTGGGAAGGTTGTTGTGTATTGTATAAGAGGGCAGGCTGGGCATGGGCCAGGGGAGCAAGCCAGTAAGCAGCACTCCTCCATGGCCTGTGCTTCAGCTCCTGCCTGCAGGTTCCTGCCCGGAGTTCCTGCCTTGGGCTCCCTGATGATGAACTGTGACCCAGGAGATGTGAGCTGAATAAATCCTTTCCTCCCCAAGTTGGCATCGGTCAGAGTGTTTTGTCACAGCAATTGAAGACAAACTAGAACAGTCTCCTTGTATTCCTTCTCCAATTGCTTCTCATTGGTATAAAGATAGCCTTCTGATTTTTCTATGTTAATTTTGTATCCTGCCACCTTACTGAAAGTTTTAATCATTTCTAGGAGTTTTCTGATGGAGTTTTGGAGTCCCTTAGGTAAACAAACACTCATGTCATCTGCAAAAGTGATACTTCAACCTCCTTTTTTCCAATTAGTACTCCTTTAATTTCATTTCTTGTCTCATTGCTCTAGTGAGTATTTGAAGTAATAAATCGAAAAGGAGTGGAGAAAGGGGGCAGCCTTTCTGGATTCCTGACTTTAAGGGGAATGGTTCTAAAAATTTTTCCACATTTAGAATGATGTTGGATCTGGGTTTGGTTTGTATGATTTTATTATATTGAAGAAGGTTCCCTCCAATCCAATTCCCTCTAGGATATTAAACATGAAGCCATGTTGCATTTTGTCAGAGGACATCTCTACATCAATTGAGATGACCATGTGGCTTTTGTCTCTCAGTCCACTTATGTGCTTTATGAAATTTATTGGTCTATGTATGTTGAGCCATCCCTACATTTCTGGTAAGAATCCAACTTGGTCATGATGGATGGCCTTTGTGTATGCAGTTTGCAAGCATTTTGTTGAGTAATTTTATACTTATGTTCATTAATGAACTGAGTCTATAGATTTATTATTTTTTTATTGTAGCTTTGGGTGTTAGAGTGATGCTAGCTTCATAAGATTAATTTGGTAGGTTTCCCTCTGTTTCTATCATTTTGAATAATTTGAGTAATAATGGTTGTAATATCTCCTTAGATGTTTTATAGAATTCTACTCTAAATTCATCTGGGACTGGGCTTTTTTTTATGGGTCTTTTTAAGCAGTCAACCTCTTCTTGGTTAATTTTGTGGTTTCCATGATTTCAGATATTCATCCATTTTTCTTAGGTTATCTTCCAATCCATTAGCATAACAGTCCTAAGACAGAAATTTATAGCCCTAAGTGTCTACACACACACACAAAACAAACAAACAAACAAAAAACACAGAAAGAGCCAAATAAACAATGTAACACTGCAACATAAAACACTTGAGAGACAAGAACGAATGAATCCTAAACCCGACAGATAGATGAAAAAACAAAAATCAGATATCAATTAAATAGAAACAAAGAAAACAATAAAAGAATCAATGAATCAAAGAGCTTGTTCTTTGACAGGATAAAGAAGATAGATAGACCTCTATCCCAGTTAATCCAAAGAAAGAGCAATTCAAAACCAATAAAATTTGTGATATAAAGGGAAACATCACAACAGATAACGAAAAGATCCAGACAATAATACAAGGATACTTTAAAATTCAGCCATTTAAAACAAAAACACAAGATTTTAGCATGTGTACTATGCTGATATAAAATACTATGTTCCTTAGGCTGAACTCAGCCTCAATCACACCTTGGCAGGACCTCATGAGCACTGTGTTTACTAATATTTGCCAGTATGACTGGTCTCTCTCTATATATGTATGCATGTATGTATACATATAATATTTTAAATTACATTAATAATTTACTTAGTTATTCAACACATAAGTCACAGAAGTAATTTTAAATTCTTCACTAAATTACTGCCTGAGTAAAATATTTCAATAAAATAGCTGTAATTAACTTCTCTACAGAATAAATTCTTAGAGGAATGTTTTATATACATAATATGTATGGACAAATGTCACAATAAATAAACGAATAAATACATAGTCCAGAAATTGTGTGATATTTTAAAATAAATTTTATTACCATTATCAAATAGTTACTAGAGATATTGAACAAATTGATTACTTCAATATCACGTTCCTTTTCACAATTATTTGTAGGAAATATTATTGCCTTTGTTTTACATAATAGGACATTTTAAAATTAATTTTCATATTATTATTTTAATGATCAATAGAATACTCATAGAATTTAGTGAAATTACTAGAGTTCCCACAGCTGAGTTTATTATTTCTCAAATATAGTCTTTAAGAACTAAAACATATCAAGGACATTTGTCAAAAGGTCAGACCCTATTTTTTCAGGGAAAATTCATTGTGATCCATTACTAATGGAATCCCTGGGTGACTGAGCAACTGCTGGATACATTATTGGACAGATGTCTTGGTCCCTGGGAGTTATATCTATATCATGTAAATTAGAATGATTGACACTAAGTTCCTCACTTCTAGACAGCTAGTAATTAATTGCCTTCCTTTGTCTTAATATATTCCCTACACTAGAAGCCATAACTACTTGGCCTCACCAGCAGTAATACCTGAATTGTCATTCTTTGCTTTCATCACTCAAATGACCTCAATGTTTAGCTCTATTCATTATTTACTGTGGTATCTTTCCTTTATATTTGTTTAGTATTAATTTTCTCACATCTTTCCCAAAGCATGTCATATCTGGAGATATATAATATAGAGATTTTTAGATGATAATAGCATGAAGAAACCCACATTCATAATTAGACATAAAAGAGAATGAGATCTATATTGTAAAATAACTATGTATGTATGTGTTTCAGTTTAGGGAAGGTGAAAATGTATTAATGTAGAGCTATTATGGACTGTGAAGATACTGAAGCTTGAGATTTTAGTAAATTGGATAGAACACATAATGAATAAAATAAGTTCACCTTACTCTTGATGATATTTTGTTTTCTCCTAGTGGTTCCTATCCTATATTTCATAAATGGGTTTAATGGAAGAACACTTTTAGATGGTTATCTAATATTCCCAGGGATAGCCTTGCCTTCCCTCTCTGACAAATAAATTTACCTTTATTTAGCTCCTTTTGGGAACAGTATGTGTAGATATTCCAAAGGTATTTGTTAGGATAAATTATTTAAATTTGTGTAAAATATAGATTATATATTTATAGGTACAAGACATAATTTTTTAAGATTTTGGATTTTTTGTGCTTTTATTTATGTTTTGTGTATTTCAGACATCATTTTTCAATTCAGTTCAGGCATATTCCCCTTTCCATTCCTCTCCACCCCAGCTCATGCATTCTGCCATAATTGTCCCGCATCTTTCTCTCAGTCTTTTCTTTTATGCTTAGGAATACACGTTTTCCTCCATTAATTTTATATTACTCTAAAATATGGATACATACTTTCCACCCATATACAGTAATTACAGAGTCTGAAAATAAGTGGTGGGTGGATTCTAGAGCCCATTGAGAAATTCACATTATAATAAATAGTTACTTTCATATTTCAATACAGATCTTTGAAAGTGAGCCACTAAATCTATCCCAATATTAAAAATGATTGACAGGATGGTGGAAAAAAGTTCCACCTCCTAAAAGGAATAGTTACACTGCTTAATATCTGTAATTATTCCATAAGAAAACTATACCTTTTTAAATGACTTATTCTTGTTGTGTGTATGTGGGTTTTGTTGAGTGGTTATGTGTATATGTGAGTTTAGGTGTTCAGGGAGTTGAGAAGAGCGTTAATTCCCATGGAGCTAGATTTACAGGTGGTCTTGAGCCATCCAATATGGGTGCTGGGAACCAAACTCAGGTCCTCTGCAAGAGCAATATGCAAAATTCAAATCAACTCACTTTCATACCATCAATATATCAGCAAATTCTATTACTGCTGTAGCATTTTTCATTTTAAAAGTCATCGTGAGCAGTATTTCATCTTATATGCCATGCGTTTTGAAACATTTCCCTTTCATTAATTTCAGGATGGGCAAGTAAGAATAAAATGTTGGTACATATATTAGTCACTTTTCTGTTGCTGTGAAAAATCCACCAGGAGCAAGGAAACTTATGAAAGGAAGAATTTATTGAAGCTTACGATTGACAGTTCCAGGGAATTAGGGTCCATCATGGCAGGAGGCAAGGTGGCAGGAACTGGATCAAAAACCAAAGTTCACATCTTCAAGTGGGCACAGGAAGCAGAGAGAGCAACTGGAGACTGGCAATTCTTTATGAACTCTATAAGCATGCCCCCAGTGACCCATTTCCTCTAGCCTGGCCATACTTTTTAAGATATCCCAAAACAGTGCCACCAACTGGGTACAAAATGTCTAAATACTTGAAGCCTATGGAGGACATTTCATTCAAATCACCACAATACATCTTTACTTCACATATGGTAGTCTTTTGGGTATGAGAGTGGACATGTGTATATGCGTTTACAATAACACACTGGAAAACTGTCTTTATACCTGAGTATTACAATTATAATTCCCCCAACATTGATCTTTATGCTCAAGATTGTCATTTATTTATAGGAAATTGCTGCAGTGGTGACCTTATTCTAAAGAATGTTTTTATTATTTTTATTTTATGTGTATATATGTATTGCATGCACATATGTAAGTGTTCCCATGTTGTGCACGCCTGCTGAGGTCAGAAGAGAGGGTTGAATTCTTCTGGATCTAGAATGATATACAGTTGTTAGTCACTATGTGTATGCTGGGAATCCAACACAGGGCCTCTGCCAAATCAACCAGTGCTCTTAAACTCTGAAACTTCTCTCTAGGCAGCCCCATCCCCTGATCATGAACCAGTTCTATACAAGCTCAAATGAGATGACATCTTAGCAGAGAAATGGGGAATTGGGTAATAAATCCAAACCAGTCTAGGGAACTTGGCAACATGAGACTCCTAAGAAGGAGAAAGTCAGTTGTCAGTTTCTTACAGGGAATGGACTCACCCCAAAGAACATTTGGGAACACATATCAAATTATATATATATATATATATATATATATATATATATAGAGAGAGAGAGAGAGAGAGAGAGAGCTTGAGAAGAGAGGAGAGGAAGGAGAGAGTAGGAGAGAGAGCTTAAGAGGAGGTGAGGATAGGGAGGGGATCTAAATAGCATCAAAATGTATTATATGAAAAATCACCAAAATTCTATTAAAACGGTGTAAACAGAATTATATTGGACCTAATTATGACTGTGTTTCATGTGCTTAAATTTCATTCTGTTTCTGATGCAGGATTTAAAATTGTAGACGTTTATCTTTTTCTGCATAAACAGAACATAAATTAAATTCTGTCGCAGTTTTACTTAGAAGGTGACCTGGAGTTAGAACAAATAATGTTCTTACAATGATTCTCTCTTACCAAATTTTTGCCTTGATTGCTTGATAAGGAATTAAACATCTCTTATTCACCCATTGCCCTTTCAAACACAGAACAGTTACAGATGTCAATCTAGTTTTATTTTCTCATATGTGGCTTTAAACTGTTTCCTGTGGACAATATAATCCATTTACTTTATCTTTAAAATATTTATTAATGTATAAAAATATACAGTAAAGAGGAGACTATAGAATAAAATTTTAGAAATATTGTTAAATTTTATTTATTTATTTATTTATTTATTTGTTTGTTTGTTTGTTTATTTTGCGGTTCTTAGCCTCAGCCTTTAACGGCTGCGCTATCCCCACAGCCCTAAATTTATTTTTAAGTATAAACTCTTATTCTAACATTTAACTGGGAATAACGAGTAATTTATTTATTTATTTATTTATTTATTTATTTTACTTTCAATGACCTTAACTTGCTTATAACCTAAGGTTTTCATATTGTAGAAGAAACCCTGGTAATAGTAAATTAAATACACTTAATTCATAAATGCAGTTTCATTTAGTAAAGCTGCAACTTTGCTTTAGAATATTAAATTTAATTCTGTAATAATGTTCACCTCTCATATCAAATATATGAACCACATAGATAGAGTATATAAGCAATTTTACACAGCAGTTTACTTGATGATTTGTGGAATTACTGAAGCAGTCAGGAATTACAGGACTGTTTCTAGGTTGTGAGAATCGATAAGGAAAAAGAAGAAACCAAGCCAGGAAATGTGAGATAAACAGAGTAGATGTGGATGGCACTCTTCAAAGCATCTGTTTCAATATGTCCTGATGGTTGAGGAAAACTAAATTAGATTCAAATGTAAGTGTGACATATTTTAGAATATGAACTGTCACTCTGTCAAGCAGGCTTATGTTACTTGAGTTCACAACAATTGCACTCTTTCTTAAACTCAAAGGTGAGTTAACAAAATGCATTTTTTCATTACTACCAGAACTGAATTTTTAAATACTAGAAGAAAATACTAATTGTTATGCAGGCACTATTTTTCTTGTAGTGAGAAATTTATCTTTCAATGGAAGATTTGTTTTTCTTCCCTATTGTTGGAGGAATGCAATATTTGAAGTAACTTTTATGATTATATTTATTTTAGGTCTGTCTTCTAGCTAAGAAATGAACAACAGACTATACTGAAAAGTTTGAAAAGAAATATGAGGGCATATCATTCAATTGAACACTATTTAAAAAGAGAAAAGATCTCACATGAATCATCTCATATATGGAGATATACCCATGACCTTGTTACAGATTTTTAATTGGTTTTTATTGAACATTCATACATTTCACATAAGATTTCCTAATCAAATTTAGACACCCCATTTTCCAATCCCCCAAAAGAACTTTTACATTATAATTATACCATCCAAATTAAGTCCTATCCAGTCAAGCTTTTGAACCCAGTTGTCCTGTGCAAATTCATCCACTGGAGTCTAGTCAGCATATCTAGAAATCTTAGGAAAGAGATAATCTTCTCCACCCAGTAGTAATTAGTCTCCAGCAGTTCAGAGTCCAGAGTCCACCCCCCATTTCTTTTCCTCCATTCTGAGACCTTGTCTGAGTTTGCATGGGTCCTATGCTGGATGCCAACATCGCCATTACCATAAGTTCATACGTGAAAGCTTCCAGTTATTTGTCAGCTTCTGCCTCCCTACATTCATGCACCAGACATAGTTCTTACAAACTTTCTGCCCCCTCTTCCAGAAGAACCCTGAGCCATGGTGGGTGAGGTTTAATATCCAGGGATACACACTTTGGAAGCTACAATTCTCTGAAACTCAGGCAGTTTGGGCCTCTATTTTCATTGTACTCCATTGTGTAAGGAGGCTTCACTAGTGAGAATTGAGGGATGCATAGATTTTCTCTCTGCCCTTCATTCCACTATGTTCCCTGAGACTTAGGTGTAAAGGTTCAACTTTAGATGTGTCTCCTAGGATTGGGCATCTTTCTGATGTATATTTCCTGTAGATGATCACTTGTGGGATTTTGCAGTAGCCTCCATCTTTTGCAAAGATAAGCTTCTTTGATGAATGATATACAGTATTCTGTCTGTAAATATAAGATTCCATATTTAGCATATGGTATGGAATTTCATATGTCTAGAGATATGGTTTTATCTAGGATATATGTCCTCTCCAGCCATGTGTACTTGGCTCAGTTTATAGTGGCACCTATGAGCTCTCTCCCATTGAGATGGTTTTATGTCCAATACGAGAGTTGTTGATTAGCCCGCCAGATAACACTGCCAATAGTGCAATAGCGGTAATTTGTTGTGCACGTCAATATGGCAGTTGGGCTTTAGGGATGAGCTGGACCATTTGCTAATTTTCTCTCTTAGCAGTGTCAATATTATCTAACATTATGAGTGATAAACTTCAAGTAGAAGGCTTCTAGGTCATTTTCTGCTCCATTTCTCACTCATTTCTGAAGTATGTCCTGTCTTGAGAAGTAGGGTAAGACTTTCTATTTCTGGTAGATAATAAAGAGTTTTGGCCATGGAGGCTGGAGAGATGGCCTAGTGGTTCAGAGAGCCAACTGCTTTTGCAGAGGACTTGGGTTCGATCCCCAGCACCCACATGGTGGCTAAGAACCGTCTGTAATTCCAATTCCAGGAGAACTCCAGTTCCAGGGGAGTTGGAGATCCTCTTCTGACCTCCGCGGCATTGCACGACATGGGTGCACAAACCTACATGCAGACAGTACATTCATACACATACAAAAATAAAAAAAATTAAAAAAGAGTTTTGGCCATAGCATAAGTTATTTTAAGAGTCTCTTAGGTCACTCTTCCTACCCACTCAAAGGGAGGTGTCTTCTCTCTGCCACCATGTTGCTTGCGATACAGCCTCAAGGTATACCTGTACACAAATGTTCAGACCATGTATGTTAATTTCTCATGGGGTCTCAGGGGCACCACATTACTCTTTTGGTTCCCTATTTATCCAAGATCCAATCATCTCTCTTCTTTCTTCTTTCCTTCCCATCTCCCTCCGCAGGCTCAGTATCCCAATTATACCTGCAATTCACCCTCTCCTGAGTATCCTTACCTGCCACCAAGCCACTCTGTATGGCCTAGCTCCTCCCCTCCCACCCCAACACTCCCAATTTCCACTCACACTCCCCAGTAACATCTGTTCCTTTCTTTTAGGTTTATTCTTTTCTAGTATACTTCCATGTATCCTTCCCATATTCTTGGCTCCTGGTGTTACATCAGGATATGTACTTGGGTATAGGTGATTGGTACTACATTCTACAAAAGGTAGGAAGGATAATATATGTCACTTGGTTTTCTGCCTTTGTTTTACTTCACTTAATAAAACACTCTCTAGCCGGGCGTAGTGGCACACGCCTTTAATCCTAGCACTTGGGAGGCAGAGGCAGGCAGATCTCTGTGAGTTCAAGGCCAGCCTGGTCTACAGAGTGAGTTTCAGGACAGCCAGAGCTACAGGGAGAACCTGTCTCAAAAAGACCAAATAAATAAATAAATAAATAAATAAATAAATAAATCACTCTCTAGTTCCATCTAGTTATCTGTGAATTTCATAATTTCATCTTTTTTTTACTGCTGAGTAGTACTCCATTCTATAGATCTACCACATTTTCTTTATTCATTATGCAGTTGTGAGACATTTAGATTATTTCCATTTCTTCATTATTTTGAAGAGACCACCAATATCATGGATGTAGAGGTGTATTTACAATATGATGAGCCATTTGGGTATATCCCAGGGACTGGTATAACTGGGTCATAGGGTAGGTTCACTTTTAGTTTTTTGAGAGTTCCCCACACTGCCTTCCAGAGTGGTTGCACTAGTCTGCAATCTCACCAGCCATGAATGAGTGTTCCCTTTCCTCCAAATCCTTGCAAGCATTTGTTGTCCTTCATTTTCTTGATTTTAGCCAGTCTGATTGAGGTAAGATGGAATCTTAAATTGGTTTTTATCTGTGTTTCTCTAATTACTAAGGATGTTGATTAGTTTTAAGGTGTTTGTTTACTTTTACTTCTTCATTTGAGAAATCTCTGTTCATATTAAGTCCATCTTATTATTGGGTCATTTATTTTCTTGTTACTTTGTTTATATATTTTTATATGGTTATATATTGTGGATATTAATATTCTGTGGGGTCAGTTTCTTTCTCAGCTGAGGGCTGAAGACTTCCTAGATCTGCCAGTAAACTTATCCTTTTGGTTGCTCTGACTAGTGGACCATGCATCCTTAACTCACATGTCAGATTTATTAACCAGTGGGTAAAATCCATTAAAATCATGGTACACAGGACCAGGTATGGCCCTGTATATGGCCCCCCTGAGGAAGAAGACGATGGAGTGTAAGATTAGCCTCCCAGTATACAACTCGAGGGGGGAATGTAATAGAGGCCCACACTGACTCCATTTTGAGTATAGCCACCATTTTAAGTAATTACTGAAACCTGCCCAATCCAAGAAAAAGGTTGATTGCTCAAAGACAGTTGCTCAAGGCCTCAAGAACAGCTAACTTAAAGATAACTGTCGGTAGGTGAGGGCAGATGGACTGATCTAACATTTCCTCATTCCAGTTGCATGATTGTATCTAAAGATATCTGTTGGTATGTGGGGTGCTGTTGGACTGACCTAACCATGAGCGTAAGCTTGTTATTATCCAATAAGGCTAGAAGTTACCCAAACCCTGCTAAAATTCCCCTAGACCCTGTATAAAAGGCCTGTGAGCCAAGTTATCCGGGTCAGAGCCTTTTCCCTCCCACCCCAGCATGCTGGTTTACTTTTTCCTGAAATAAAGTCGTGGTTTTCCATCAAAAAA